>CM035138.1:41401182-41593682 GCA_020205605.1 Panax ginseng
TTTGAGTTTGTATAATCTCTAGTAGACAATATTGTATTCAAACTCACGCCTTATGTTTTGTTGTATTGTACCTACGTTGTATTATTAAGTTGTATTTATATTACATACCATGTATTTGACGACTTCGTAATAGGTGATGTATACCTATTTTGGGGCGTCACAATTAATATCGAGCTTAGGATATGATCCTGGCTAAGATATGAGCCTAGAACTAGGGGGAGGCAGGGAATTCCTTCACTAGTATGACCTACCTAAGTTTATTTGGTATTTGATTGGTCACGTAGAGTATAGGGATAATATGTTGCATGTCAATTAACCCTTGTTTTGTGGCAGTATTTGAAAATGGCTTCCGAGAATGTTGAGAACATCAATGGAGCATAGGAGACCGTTGAGTCTCCATAGATCAATAACCAGGACAATGTGCATCAAGAAGGCGATAATCCTCATGTAAACAACAACACTAACCAAATGATGAACGATGGAATGTTCCGAGGCTTCATACAATTCATGCAACATCAGGCGAAAGCGGCTCCTGTTCAAAATGCAGGTGTAAACACTGGAAACTCTCAGACGGTCACCGCTAAACAGTTCAAGGAGCTGGGACCACCAGAGTTTATTGGAGAGCCAAAACCACTAAAGGCGGAAGCATGGATAAAGAAAATCATCAAGATATTTGATGTCTTGGGATGCTCCGAGGAGCAAAAGGTTCCCTTCGCCACCTTTATGTTGCGTGAAGAAGTAGATTACTGGTAGGAATCTGTAAAACGTACCCAGCCTGACGCACTCAAGATGTCTTAGGAGAAGTTCCAAGAGCTGTTCAACGACAAATACTTTCCCAAAAGTATTCATCACATGAAGGAGGTGGAGTTTATCAAGTTAGAACAAAACAATATGACCGTGTCGCAATACGAGGCTAAATTTGCGGAGTTATCCCGGTTTGCATCCTATTTGGTCGATAATGAGGAGCGAATGACGCGAATGTTTTTAAGAGATTTGAAACCGGAGATACGAAAATATCTTATTTCTCATAAACTGTGTTTGCATTCAGATGTTGTAAATAGGGCTCAGTTATTGGAGCGCAATAACGAGTCTACGCAACCAAGAGAAAGCAGCGGGCAGAATGAAAATACCAGTGGTAACAGTCATCGAAGCGGTGATAACAAATGTGGAGGGAACCAATATGTCAGAAATGGTAACCACTTCGGTGGTAATCATAGCCAAGACAATAAGAATTGAAATTTCAAGAAGAGGAGATTTAACAATGATGGAAAAACATCAACACCAACACCCGTTGTCAAGGAAGGAGAATGACCACCTATCATATGCTTCAAATGCGGAGGGGAGGGACACATCAGTCCAAACTGCACGATGCCATCCAAGTCATGTTATAATTGTGGAAGAGAAGGTCACCTAGCCCGATTTTTTCGTTCACCGAAGATAAGTTCAGCTAGGATGGAGGCACCAAAGGCCGTCCCAAAAAAGTCAAAGTTTGCAAGCAAGGAGAGCATTTGTTGACCTCCTCGGAAAGCAAGGAACCCGAACGAGGTCATCACGGTAAAAGCTTATCATAAACTCTAGCAAAGTCTATACCTTATTTGATACCGGGTTCTACCCATTCTTTTATTTCTCCTACTTGCATACCAACGATTAAATTTGACTCAGAGAAATTAGACTTTGACTTATCTCATTGAAACTCCATTGGGAGAAACCTTCATTACATCCACTATTTATAAGTCTTGTTTGGTTCAAATTGGTACCCTCACATTACCTGTCGATCTTATTTCATTGAAAATACTTGCATTTGACGTGATTCTAGGGATTGATTGGTTAACTACTCATCATGCAAAAATTGATTGTTTTCGTAAGGTTGTTAGCTTTCATATTCCTAACCAACCTATTATACGAATTCAAATAACTAAACCATTAAAATCAATCAATGTAATTTCAAGCCAAAAAGCTATTCGTTTATTGAAAAACGGATGTCAAGCTTTCTTAGCTCATGTCACGGATCTAAACAAAAATACGTCAGTTCTAAATGATATTTTTGTTGTTAATAAATTTCCTGACGTATTCCCCGAAGAACTTCCTGGCCTACCCCCAGAGCGTGAAATTGAATTTTGTATCGACCTTGAACCCGGTACAAAACCCATTTCCAAAGCCCCATATCGAATAGCTCCTATTGAACTTCAGGAGTTCAAGACCCAGTTGTAGGAATTATTAGACATTGGTTTCATTCGTCCTAGTAAATCTCCTTGGGGTGTTCATGTTCTATTCGTGAAGAAGAAAGATGGGAGTATGCGACTTTGTATTGATTATCGGGAGTTGAATCATGTCACCATCAAAAATAGGTACCCATTGCCACGTATTGATGACTGTTTGACCATTACAGTAAGGCGCCAAATTCTTTTCAAAGATTGATCTTCGTTCAGGATATCATCAATTGAAGATTAGAACCGATGACATTCCAAAGACGGCTTTCAGAACTCGGTACGGGCATTATGAATTCCTAGTCATGTCTTTTGGATTGACTAATGCTCCTCGCGCCTTCATGGATATGATGAACCGAGTATTCAAGGAATATTTGGATCATTTTGTGGTCGTCTTTATTGATGACATCCTCATATATTCCAAAAGCCGTGAAGATCATGAGCAACACTTGAGGTCGATAGTCCAAAAGCTTCGTGAAAACAAGCTATATGCCAAGTTGAAGAAATACGAAGTTCGCTTCGAGGAAGTTGCATTCCTTGGGCACGCGTATATCAAGTCATGGAATATCTGTTGACCCAAAGAAAGATTGAAGCTATTCAAAGCTTGGAGCAACCTAAATCGATGATCAAATGTACGTAGCTTTCTCGGCAGTTATTGGTTATCATCGGAGATTCGTAGAAGGTTTTCTCGAATCGCTTACTCCATTAACTCAAATTGACTTGAAAAGATACAAAATTCGGTTGGAGCGTGGAATGTGAGAAGAGTTTTCATGAACTCAAGAGGAGACTCATTTCAGAACCTGTTCTGACAATACCATCTGGCTCGGAGGGATTTGTCATCTACAAAGGATGCTTCGGCAAAGGGTTAGGATGTGTTCTCATGCAATATGGGAAAGTCATAGCCTTATGCCTCACTAAGAACTCAAAGAATATGAGAGGAATTATCCTACTCATGATCTAGAGTTAAGCAATCGTCTTTTATGCGCTTAAAATTTGGAGGCATTACCTGTATGGGGAGAACGTGGAGATCTATACGATCATAAAAGCCTCAAATATTTCTTCACTCAAAAGGAACTCAACATGTGGCAACGACGTTGGCTCGAACTGTTGAAAGATTATGATCATACTATTCAATACCATCCTGGAAAAGCGAACGTAGTAGCTGATGCGCTGAGTAGAAGATCATATGCAGGTACGAGTGTAATATTGTCAACGCAAAGGCCCATTTTGTATGACTTGCAAAGGATGGAGTTAGAGATAAAGACTCCAGGGACCTATGTGATGATGGCGAATATACGAGTAGAACTGACTTTAATCGATAAAGTTAAAGCTGCTCAAGCTACAGACCTGGAGCTGATGCGTATGAGGAAGAAAGTACAAGAAGGTGCTATACCGAAAGCAAGAATTGATGAAGAAGGAATACTTCGAGTCAACTCCAGACTTTGTGTTCCTAACAACCCTGATTTAAAGTATAAAATAATGATGGAGGTGCACAATACACCGTTTGCAATCCATCCTGGGAGTACCAAAATGTATCGTGATCTTCGACATACATTTTGGTGGAGCAATATGAAGAGAGAGATAGCAGAATTTATCTCAAGGTGTTTAACTTGTCAACGAGTCAAGGCGGAGCATCAAGTACCAAAAGGTCCATTGCAACCACTTGAAATTCATGGAAGTGGGAACACATTACCATGGATTTCGTTACTGGTCTTCCCAAGGTTTCTCAAGGCATAGATGCAATTTGGGTTATTGTTGATAGATTGACCAAGTCTGCTAATTTCCTACCTATACGAAAAACTTATACACTTGAACGTCTTACTCGTATGTACATAAATGAGATTGTAAGACTGCATGGTATGCCAGTATCCATAGTTTCTGATCGAGACCCAAGATTCACTTCAAGATTTTGGGTTAGTTTGCAAAAAGCTATGGGCACGGATTTACGATTTAGCTTTCGGCATATCATCCTCGATTTTACGAGGCAATGGAGAGGACCATTCAAACTCTTGAAGATCTATTAAGACTCGTGTCCTTGAATTCAAGGGAAGTTGGGATAAGTTCCTACCATTGGTGGAGTTTTCCTACAACAACAGCTTATCAAGCAAGTATTGGCATGGCTCCATTTGAGGCGTTGTATGGAAGAAAGTGTCGCTCTCGGTGTATCTTTGGGATGAGGTGAGTGAAGCAACGTTGTTGGGACCGGAGTTGGTAATGCATGATCACTAAAAAGATTCAAACGATCCGACAACGTATAAAAACCTCACAAGATCGATAAAAGAGTTATCTTGATCTTCATCGAAAGGGACGTGGAATTCGATATTGGAGATCATGTGTTATTACGTGTTGCTCCATGGAAGGGAGTTTCAAGATTTGGAAAGAGAGGAAAGCTCAACCCTCGATTCATTGGCCCATTTTAATCCTCGATCGAGTAGGAACTGTAGGCGTATAGACTAAACTTTCGCCATGTATGTCTCGTGTTCATAACGTTTTTCACATATCTATGTTACGTAAATATGTGAAAGACCCGAACCACATTATTGAATTAGAACCAGACGGGAAAAAGAGGAAGATTTAACGTATGAAGAAGTTACTGTTAAAATCTTGGATAAAAAGGATCATATTCTACGCTCCAAGGTTATACCTCAAGTCAAAGTTTTGTGGAGAAACCACGATGTGGAAGAAATGACCCGGGAGTTAGAATCTGAAATGAAATCAAGCTATCATTACCTCTTCGACATACCAAGTACACACCCTAATTTCGAGGACGAAATTTCATAAGAAGGGGAGGTTATAAGACCCCAACTTTTTGAATAAAGATTAAATTTTCTCGAAATATATTTTTGAATATTATGGTGTGGATTTGATATAATGTTATAGTTGTGGGTAATATTTACAAATTTTGCAAAGTACGCAAGTTGTTATATAATATTCAATTGGTCGGGGAATATTCGTTTTAACAGGGAATATTCGTACAACAACACAATCATTGGTGGACCCCACAACGGAATTATTGTCGGATTGAGAAAACGACAAAAATACTTTATGAAAATAACAGCGGAAGTTTTACCGTTAACTGTTAAAACACCCGGTATTAAAAGTACAGTAATACGCGTGGTTGCATAGTAGAACATGTCAACGTCGGGATTTTTTGGATGTCCCTTTCCGTTACTTGTTCTTTGGTGTTTTCATTTTAGGTGAGATTTGTTTGAAAAAACAAGTGAAAAAGGTCAGACATGTATAATGTCGATGATGGGACTGTTAAGAGTCGCCAGTTGGTTTTTTAAATGGTTGTACCAATACAACCAAGAAAAGGTTTTCACATTGACCCAAAGATGTGACATCGATATACCGGCTCAAAAAAAGCGAGATTCATTTAGGGTCCGGGGACTTGGTTATCGGGGAAGGTGTTAGGCACCCCGACATTCGTGTTACCACTATTGACCGCCTCTTTTCAAGAAACTATTATCCGAGTGTGTGTGTGTGTGTGGGTGCATGTGGGTCAATGTGTTTGTTATATATGAAAGTTGTGTAAGGCCTCTTTCAACCTATATACACAGATTTGAATTTATGTAAAAATTCGGTTTTAGCAAGATATGGCAATCATGTTTTATAAAAGAGGTTTTTAAACCTCGCTGCTCAATAGGAATTAAGACCTTTTACACTCCCATTTTTATTAAGTAATCTATTGATTGATTTTATTTGTGACGAACGCGAAGCATCCGCATTTAAAATAATATATATAAAAAAATATACCGACTTCCTCGTGGGTATGGAAACCATCCGAGGAAATACGACATCATCGCAGAATAATTTACAAGTCGCTATAAATTGAAAATGTCCATCACGAACCGAATCTAGATCCAATGAGATGAATCAGTGATCACATGATTCCTAAAGCGCATGAATATTGCAATTTGTATAAAAGCAATAAGTAGGTATATATATAAAAGCGGTAAATATATATATACGAGACAGGATCACCAACCACGAAGCACCTCCATGGGGATCGTAAATATAAATAAAGTCAGAGATATGGTCAACCATTACGAAGGAAACCCCAAAGTGATGTAATGTAAATAAAGTCAGAAAATCGCCAATCGCCACGAAGTAAACTCGAGCGTGACGAAATGTAAAGAAAGCTTGTAAAAAGTATCAACTGCCACGAAGGGAACTCCAGGAAGGACAAAACAAATATATATATATACGAAAGTAATAAACGCACCAGACCGAAGTCTAGGCTCATCGAACAAAGTCCGACACACAGTTGATATATATAAGTATATATATATATATATATATATATATATATATATATATATATATATATATATATATATAAAAGAATAAACGCACTGCATCAAGTTCAGGCTCATCAACAAAGTCCTAATGTATAATTAATATATATATATATATATATATATATATATATATATATATATTAAAGCAAATGGCGCCTCCTGCATCAAGTTCAGGCTCAATCGAGGCATAACTCGATAATGTTAGTCATATATATATATATATATATATATATATATATATATATATATATATATATATATATATATATATATATATATATATATATATATACAGATCGAAGGAAACCACTTGATCAAGTCCTGCAAAAAGCAAGCAACACGACTCTCAACGTGTAGAAGGGTGTGTGCAAAGATGAAGAGAAATACTCTAAAGTGTGTGAGAAGGCTTATAGTCGATCGATAAAAAGGGCTTCTATATCTTTAGAGTGGGTAAACACTTGGGCTTTTGTGGGTACAAAAGAGGCTATATATGAGCTCACTGTGTGTTTGAAAGTGGGAAAATACAATCAGATGGCGGCGAGTCTTGAGAAAAAATGTGCGGGGGTTTCCGCCTTTTTCTCTTAAAATCAGCACCCCAAGCCTCTTATTTATAGGCAAAAGGCGGGTCGGGTCGGCCCGGTTCTGTCAGGTCAGGTCATCTCGAATTACGTGCACTTAGGCACTGTAATGTCCACTCGGATTTTGAGAAATGCAATCTGGGCATCCGTTTTGAGGTATTCAGGACCTATTTCGGACCGCCGTTGTCGAGAGTTGTACGATGGCATGGGATTATAGTTTGTACAAAGTCTTTGAAGATGGGACGATGCCCTTCGGTCTTCAAGCTTCAACTTTCATCCGTTACCCCGCACAATAGTCACTCGGGATTGGTTAGCCTTGTGGGACATTGTTGCGTAGAGACGAGACGTGGCATCGTGTTGGACGAGATGGTGATGTTGCCCCTCACCAGTGTTACTGCCGGATTGGGCAGATAAGCAGACGTTGCTCAGACTTCCCTGAGATTGGACTACTGCATTTGTTAAAGATCCTCATTGTCATCTTTGAGGTGTGTCTGTCTTCCCGATGTGACTGCCGTGTTGGCACAGTGTATTTCGTTGTGAGTGCCGAGATTGAAGCTGATGACATTTGAAACAAGCATTTTCGGGGTTATCTCCGAAACTGCATTCCTTGGGGTTATCACCAAGGTTGGTGGCTATTCCCATGGTTGGGATCAGACCGGATACCTCGGGGTTATCTCCTAGATTAATCGGCCTTCTCCCGGTGTGTGTTCCAGATTGTATCTCAGAGGTCTCGGGGTTAAATCCGAGGTTGAAATGCTTACTCCCAGTTGCAATCCGGGGTTAATCTTTGAACTTCCTGGTAGTATCCGGTGTGGATTTGGATTGTCTTTCGTGGTTCTCTCTTAAAGATGAATCATCCTCTCTGTAATGTTAATAACAAGAGGTACGTAAAAATTTCGAGTGTTCACAGATGCCCTCTTTATCATACTCATGCATGGCGATGCATGGGTAGGATAAAGAATCCTAGACACTTGAAACGCAAACAAAATAAACATGGTGCTAAGGGTAGCAACATGATGCAAATGTATAATGCATGTGTATGCGGGTTGTGACCCAACATACTGGGATGATTGTTGGTTCCTCGTTGCTTCAACTGAGGGATTGGCACATCTTGACCAGATCTGATGTGTGTTTAATCATTAGGATATTGGTGTTGGAGTTATCACCAAATTCCTGTGTTCTTGATAACGACTTGATACTGAAGGGGTATCTCTTATGTGTAAGAGATCTGTGGGGATAAAGCTTGATCTGTTTGAGGATGTGTATAACATATTCCATCATCTATCCTCTTTGATAATGTTGACCTCTCCTGGTTAGTATCGCCAGAATATGTCATGATTCTGTTGGATTTACTGCCAACAACAAATGCCGTTGTGGATGCCTGACCTTCGTTGACTTGTGAACCAACCATCAAACATCCTATGGGATATGTCATTGTCGAGGTTGCTTCGGCCTTTCAGCGATGTGTGAATCAACTAATTTGAAACTCTGTGAGGAGATCGTCAAGGTTGCTTGACATTTGCTGACGTGTAGATCAACGGAGCATTGCATTGTGACCCCCGCCGGGGATCCGCCGGGGAATATGAGCATCTGGGTATGAGAACTTCGAATAGCTCTATAGCTCTGACAGGTTTAAAAGCTATCGGCTGAAATGATGTCAAGGTTGCTTGACCTTCGTTGATACGTGTGTCAACGGTTGAGCATGCGTTGCTATTCCTACCGGAGATATACGTTGTAACCCCGTTAGACCTATTGGGGACGATAAATACGCATGCGCAACTCACCGAATCGGTTCTCAACGCTTGATGGGTTTACCTACCATCGAATTTGAAATAATGTCAAGGTCGCTGACCTTCGTTGATAAATTGTCAACGGATGAACGTGTTATAACCCCACCGGGATCTACGCTGTAACCCCCACGAGGACTCACATTGTAACCCCTATCAGGGACTCACGTTGTAACCCACGTCGGGGACTCACGTTGAACCCGTCGAGATCCATGTAGGTAACGACTTGAGTCTGGCGTATCGGACCTATATAAGGTATTGCCGAATGTGATTTGCGATAACTGAGGTCATTGGCAGAGTATACCTTGTGTTCAAGCGACTACCAATGAATGATGTGCAGATTCAAAGTCTCATCTGAGAAGACCAGGATTGTATGCTGTTTTGCTCAATCGCGTGGCATTTTTATTCCCAATTTGACCTTTCTAGCCCATAAGAACTCCGTTTCAACTCAAACTGGACCGAGTCGGAGGGGTGGGACCCACTTCTAGATTTGCTTGAGTTCAGCGCTTTAAAATTTCTATCACCGCATAAGTGTTCTACACTATCCCAGTAACGTATGCATGTATTTTTCTAGTTTCATCGTTAGATTGTGAGATATTGCACTAAATGCATCTAAACACATAGTAGTGATTATGTATGCACAAATGACTTGATAAAATATTCAACATAGTAAATGTTAGTATTAAACCATCTTTGAATATAATGATGTGAAAAAATTGACTTTTGAGACAAATAATTGTCACTTTTTTCCGCTATTTTTGTCTGTATTTGAGGTCCAATGAGCAAAAGGTAGAAAGGCAAAATACTCCTGGCATTGAGGTTGGCCTTATGCATGATGAGTTTGATTTTAATGCATATATTATGTATATGACTTTGGGGGCGTGTGCTCACTTGAATGGCCACCTAGACATGTCTGTGCGCATGTGGATAGTCTTATTTTCAAAGGGGACTATGGCAAAATTTTTCCAAATGTAGGCATTGGGTAGTCATGCATTCTAACTCTATTATATGTTAAAGTAAATGCATGCATGCATATAGTCATATAATGCATTTTAGAAAGCTCCTGTGTAAGGTAATACCACACCCTTTCTCGAGGTGATTTGGAGACTTGTTGTCGGATATTATGGATCCGGATCACCGAAGCGGTTCTTACAGACCGCCGCCTCA
This sequence comes from Panax ginseng, assembly GCA_020205605.1. NCBI lineage: Eukaryota > Viridiplantae > Streptophyta > Magnoliopsida > Apiales > Araliaceae > Panax > Panax ginseng. Next base: position 41,411,223 of record CM035138.1, read on the forward strand.
TGCGATTGGCGGAGGGCTTTTGAAGTGCCTCGTCCCCGTTCTGTCAGACAACCTCATCGGTTGGTGGAGGCTGTGATTCATCCCATCCAGGTAGGTTCCAGACGTTGAGGACGAGAAGGTGGATATTGAGGATCCCGCTCCTGATGTACATATCCCTCGCAGGGAGCTTCCGAGCATCCAGGTGGTGAACCCAGAGTTGCTAGGTGATTTGGGTAGACACCCATCGATGTACTTGCATGCTAACGAGGTATGACGCTAGACTTTATCTTCCTTCTTTCCTATTGATGAGGATTAAAAGGGTCCTGATGTTGATATGTGCTTCATGTAGGTTCCAGGTTTTACACAGCCTCGGGGGAACTAGTTTAGCATCCACTCCATGTACCAGGCGCTTCATCCTGATTATAGAGCAGTAGTGCATGAGTGGGGATTTGGGGCATTTTTCTCCATCCTTCCCCGTCGTTGTCCCTGGGGTTACCTCAGGGCATTGTCTGAGCGATGGTTTCATCAGACTCAGTCACTCCACCTGCTGGATTACGAGGTGATGATGATGCCTATGGATTGGCGATTTATCACAGGTATGGAGTTTGGAGGGGAGCCAGTTCCTTGCATGGCGAATATCACCCCTACTGCCGTCCGGTCCTTGTTAGGAGTTCCGGCGGGTGTGCTCAAAGGTAGGACTGTCCGTTCAGGTCCTTTGAGCGTAGATGTTATGAGCGGGCTATTGAGTGATCCCATGCCTGATGATGTCAGGATCAGGGATCGTGTTCTGCGGCGATTGTTCCTGATAATCATTCGAGGCTGCTTCATAGCAGATAACTCTTCCACGGTATCTTTCACTCTGGTCAGCGCCACACGCGATGTGGACCGTATAGGAGAGTATGATTGGGGCTCTTACACCTTTGCCTATTTCCTCCGGGGCATGCGTCTGCGCTCACAGGGTTTGACCGAGGCTTGGCTAGGATTTTACCCGTTTCTGCTGGTGAGTATTTCTCTTGTCTTTTCCTTTCATAGGTTAAGAGTGTTTACTGATAGCAGATGTTTTGCCATTGTGTTGGCAGTTTTGGGCCTATGAGAGGCTTCCATGTTTGCGTCTTGTGAGTGTGTTAGGCTTAGATTCCTATCCACGAGGACGACGATGGCATCATTCTATTTTGCCAGAGGTCCTGGTATCTGAGGGCTTCGCTCATTGCCATATGCAGCTGGAGTTACTGACAGCCGACGCCATCACATGGCTTCCATATTCAGGGGATCATTTGATCATCGGTTTTGAGGATGGACACCCTACTGGAGTAGAGTATTTGATTCCCACCCGGAGATTTCCTCTTTTCACCGATGGAGGGTGGGAGCTCTATTTAGGAGAGCGTGCTATTAGGAGCACCACAGGGGAGATTCGTATACCGATCTTGCCTCCTGTTAGGCGTCATTGGCCTATATCACAGTCACCCGCCATTGATATTCCATTGTTGGGAGTTGACAATTTTGATGTGTCCGAGGGTCCATGTACTCAGGAGATATTCCAGCGCTGGTGGCTCCCTCGCACTATTGGGGCCCAATCCCGTGCCACACAGTTTATGGGGGACATGGTTCCTAGATCATTGATAATGACAGATTGTGTGGCTTGTGTCCGAGCTCCGACTCATCTGACCCAGATTGATAGCTTGACCCAGCAGTTGGATCGGGCACAGATATTTATTCGGCATTTGGGCAATGATCCAAAGCAGGCGAGAGACATTTGTTCCTTCCATTTCAGGTCTTTGGCCCCTCGAGACGACCCATTTGGTTTTTGCGTGCAGATCCTCCCCTTTATAGGCCTGACATCCCTGTTGATAGAGATCCAGTGACTCAGGAGGAGTTACATCAGGTGGACAGGATTGAGGATGTGGACATCGAGACCATTGTCTTCTTCTGATGTGTATTCTCACTATATCTTTTGATAGGCCTCTGTTAGATATTGGGTGGTTGTTCCCCATTCTCGCTATATCTTTAGATAGGCCTCTGTTAGTAGTAGGGCGTTTGTGCCCCATTTTCATGTACTTGTAGTCAGATAGAGTCGATGTATTAGATGATGATATATTTAGGAATATATGCACCATTTTTTTCATTCCTATATCATATTGCCATCCATTATCTCATTATGCATGTATCATGTTATGCATATGTATGTATGTCTAGAGATACTCGGTATTGACCTGGATGGTTTTATGACACTACCCGCACGGATGTCTTCTTCGACGCTTAGTCAGATATATCATACCCCACCGTCGGTGGTGGTATTGGGTATCTTGCTAAATGATACGATAGCATGTCACCACCGATAGGGTGATTGTAGATCATTATTGCGAAGATACCATGACCCTTTTGGCATTTCGTGTTCTCCGCAAGATTTGTAGATGGGATGCTAGAGCATTGGCTAGGTGATAGGCGGTGTATTTCGCTTTGGCACCCATGAGTTGACTCCTACTACGGAGGAGTATGCCTGTTTGACGATCGCCTTCTACCCGACCTTGCGTACACATGGCTTTGGGAGGCATGAGTAGACGCTTCATGACTCTCACCGGATTGAGGCGCCGAGTGGTGCAGGATGAGCTGACATCTGGCCATGTGATCTCTCAGCGTTTTCTGTGTGACAGATTTGGTGCGGAGGATAGCTACTCACGACATTCAGGGGATTTCACTGTGTCGTAGGATCATTGGCGTTCGGCCAGAGTTGATGTACTAATACTAAGTGTACTGTCATACGTGTACATGCCGCGGTACATGGATGAGATAGATATAGGCGTTATCATGGCGGTGAGAGCTCTCAAGGAGGGTCGTACTATTATACCTATGATCGTGGCAGAGACCTTGCGATCAGCGTCCCCTCATACGTAGATTTACACCCGGTGTGTGTTTACAAGGAGTTTGGTCATGCTGTATGTGTGGTTTATGTCACATTTGCGACCAGTTGGTACCTTTAGACGGCACGGGTATTGTTTCTCCCATGAGGTGGCTATGTCGTATTCCTTTCAGCCATCGGAGTGTGTAGATGCTCAGTCCTGGTCCGCATTTTTGGCAGATATCCGAGATCCATTTAGCATATTGTTGTGCTCGGGGCTTTGCTCACCATACAGCTTCATTACTCATGCTCCGGGCATGGATTTCCTCCCTTTGGCTGGCTTGAGGGGCGTGACGACTTATCATCCATTGGCCGTGATGTCGCAGTTTGACCAGTTCCAGGATTTTCATCCTTTCGAGGGGGCGGCGGTCGGCATTTCAGCTTCTCGATACCTCTCAGCCGAGGACCAATCTCGTGTATACGCTTGTTGGGATCAGCATGAGCTAGCTGCTTTTCTCCGCCAATGTCCCGATTATTCCGCAGAGTACTCGCATGGATGGGGATAGAGGTTTTATCGATTGCGCAGCAGATATTTGCGATCTGGGATTTGAGTTAGACGATGTAGAGCCTATAGAGGACATTGATACCTACATCGAGGAGGATATCATTGTTGGGTTGCCAAATTTCTTCCTGGATTCTCCTAGTACCGAAGTGCTTTTGTGATCCAATTACTCGGCCACAATATTTAGAGCGAGTCTTCATCCGATGACCTTTGAGAGAGACCAGATTCGATCTATGATGTCGATCGCACTTGATGTGAGGGACGCCTTATTAGAGAGAGAGACGAGGCATTAGCTCGTATAGATGCCGCTGTTGTTGAGCGGGATGAGGCCAGGTCAGACAGAGACGCAGTGATAGTTGAGCGGGATAGTGCTATATCTGCCCGGGATGTGGCTTTCACAGATAGTACTGCAGCGAGGTCCCTTACCACTGGTATGATTGTAGAGATGAGTGCTTATATCGATGAGCATATGGTCATCATGCAGATGGCTACAGATCTGTTGGGTCATGTGGATATTCTTATCCAGGAGACTACAGCTTTACCTCCATCATCTGAGAGGGATGCCATGTTGGTCTTGATAGCTCGCATGTACCCTGATTCGTAGATGATCTTGTATTTACATGCACAGACTAGCTTAGCCATTTTGTTATGTACAGTTCACATTGTATATATATCAAACAGCATTATATATGATAGGGAAAAATATATTTTTGGATCACTTCCCTTTTAGTTATGCCTTGTTATTTACTTGATATTTTGCCTGCTGCTTCAGGGCTTGTGATCTTGATGAATTCTGAATTCTTCCTTGGTGGATGGACATTGAGCTGTCTCTGGATAGTTCAGAATGGATCATCGATCTATGTATCCCTACCATCTTTGGTGTCTTGGGACTTGTTTCTGAATGGAAATGTGGCTTTCCTCTCTGAGATTAACCGCACCACAGATGGTCGCCAGTACTTCTATTTAGGAGAAGCCTAGTTAATTCCACCTCTTATGGTTTAGTATTGCTCTTCGAGGTATGACCGCAGCTTAGATGGTCGCCAAATCTCCTATTTAGGAGGAGTTCAGGTAATTACATCCCTTTGGTCTGAAGCCGAATGAAATGTAGTGGATTGAAAGAGAATCCCAATACCCGCTGACAATGGTTTGTATTTTGGTAGGGGTGAGACCGCACCATGAATGGTCACGATTCACGTACTCTATTGAAGAGGAGATCGATCTGCGTAGTTCGAACTTGGTGTAAGAGGTTCAACGTCAGATATATGGTCGATATGGTGTAGGACTATTTTGGTTGTTTTTGCTTTTATAAGGAGAAGAGGGTAGAAATGTTTTTGTTGTTTTGTTTTATTGCGGCCAACCGCCATGTAACATGGTTGCCTACGTATTCTATTGAAGAGGAGATCGGTCGACGTAGTTCACCCCTCGTATGCGAGAAGAAAAGCGTAATCCCATGCGCGGTCGAGTGCGGGAGAAAGTTTAATCCTAGGTTGAGGATAAATCTGCAGTGTGAGAAGTTTGATCCCATGTATGGGTAGCCAAATCAAGGAATGCAAGAGGTTCAATCCATGGTGGGATGACCTAAGTTGTATGAGCGCAAAGGAGAAAGCCATGCTGCTGGCTTGAAGAGTATGTTTCCATGAGGGGCAAAGTGTAGCAAGTTATAGGTGGTAAAGGGTTAAAGAACAGGAAAGACTGGTGACCTGATGATGATGCACCAGGGTGTTTGCTGGTTACTTCAGACATAATACCGTTTCACGATGTCTGAGTTGATGAGTTGTGGAAATTCATCGCCGTCCATTTCTTGTAATCTGAGAGCGCCTCCTGTCAATACTTCTTTGACAATAAACGGTCCTTCCCAGTTAGGAGGGAATTTTCCTTTGGCCTGATCTTGATTGTCAAGAATCTTCTTCAGAACCAAGTCATGTTGTTTAAATTGCCGTAGCCGGACTTTTTTGTTGTAGGATCTGGCGATCCTTTGCTGGTATAGCTGACCATGGAAGATTGCCACGGTTCACCTTTCGTTTATCAGAGACAATTGGTGATACCTGTCTTGTACCCATTGGTTTTCATCCAGCTGAGCGCCGATCAACACTCTGAGAGATTCCATCTCAACTTCTATGGGGAGCACTGCTTCCATCCCATAGGTTAAAGCGTAGGGGGTTGCCCCAATTGAAGTATGCATTATGGTGCTGTAGGCTAACAGAGTAAGAGGCAACAAGTTAGGCCAGTCTTTGTGGTTGGCTGATATCTTTTGCATAATCTTCTTGATATTTTTGTTAGCCGCTTCAACAGCACCGTTCATCTTCGGACGATAGATGACAGAGTTAAGATGTTTGATGTGGAATTTACTACATAACTCCTCCATCATTTTGTTATTGAGGTTTTTGGCATTGTCTGACACAATCACCTCTGGTTGTCCATATTGACAAACGACATTGTTTCTGATGAAAGCAATGATGACTTCTTTAGTGACCCTGGGGAAGGAGGCTGCTTCTACCCACTTGGTGAAGTAGTCGATCATGGTGAAGATAAATCGGTGACCATTACTGGCTTTAGGCTCAATGGGCCCAATAACGTCCATTCCCCACATTGAGAAGGGCCAAGGCGAACTCATATTGTGGAGCTCCCATGGAGGGGCGTGTATAGCATTCCTATGAATCTGGCACTGATAGCATCTTTTGACGTGGTCATGGCAATCAGCCTTGAGAGATAGCCAATAATATCCCGTCCTGAGGACTTTCTTGACAAGGAGGGGGCCACTCATGTGGGGGCCACAAACTCCGCCATGGATTTCATCCATAAGCCTTTGGGCTTGATCTTTGTCTAGACACCTGAGGAGACCTAGTCCTGCATCTCTTTTATAGAGCGCGCATCTCCACTCAAGTAGAACTTCATAGCAAGTCGATGGATCCGCCTTTTCTCGGTCAAAGCTACGCCTCGGTGGTGTAGATCCATCTCGCAGATATTCCTTGATATCTTCGATACCAAGGAGGTTGGATGGGAGGTAGCTCATCCGATACTTCTCCAACGTAATTCCCATAGTGGGGCCTTGTGCGGAAATTGTGACGCTTTCGTAAGTGTTCCTTATGTCGATATACAAATCAAGGAGGCCAAAGTTTCTAATGCGTCCGCGAAATCATTCCTATTACGAGGAATGTGTAGAAAGGAGATTTCTTAGAACTCCAAAGCCATCTTCAAAACTCCGCCATGGTAAGGCAAAGAAATGTAGTTCCTTGGTTTGATAGACTCGTGGATTGTCTGATTACCAACTCAATCTCTCAAGACAAGTTAACCAAAACGATGCCCATTGAGCGGGCAAGTTTTAGCCCCATGAGACAAACTTTTCATACTCAACATTATTGTTGGTGCCGACAAAGCGTAATTTGACTGAAGAACGGATACTGCTCCCCAGACGGATATTAGAATTTCTCCATCTCCGTAACCTTCCATGTTAATACTCCATCAAAATACATCTTCCATGATTGGCGTGTATTGTCTCGATGGTGTTCTTTGACCTGTCATTACTCCTTCATCGGGAAATATGTTTCAAGGGTTTGAAATCCCCAAGGTGCGGCGGCGCTTGATCTGCGATTCCTTGACCTTTGATGGACTTTTGAGTGACATATACAATGTCAAATTGTTGTAGGATCAACTGCCATCTGGACAGTCGGCAGTTCAACATGGGTTTGTTGAACACGTACTTGAGAGGATCCACATGTGATATGAGATGGGTTGCATGACCATGGAGGTAATGTTGTAACCTCATGGAAGCCCATGCTAAAGCACAACACGTCTTCTCGATCAGAGTGTACTTGTGTTCACTGCTGCTGAACCTTTTGCTGAGGTAATAGATAGCTCGTTCTTGGCCTCTATCGTCTTTTCTCGTCCCAAAGATACGTTCCATGGCATTGTCATTTATGGACAGGTACATGAACAGGGGAACATCATCCCTGGGTGGTACCAAGATAGGAGCTTTGACTAGCTGTTTCTTGATTGTAAGGAAGGCATTCTAGCACTCATCATTCCATTTTATGGAGGATTTCTTCCTTAATAACTTGAAGATTGGCTCACAGGTTGCCGTGAGTTGGGAGATAAACCTGCTGATGAAGTTGATCCTTCCCAAAAATCCACGTATTTCCTTCTCTGTCTGAGGAATGGGAATTTCTGTGATGTCTTGGATTTTGGTAGGATCCATTCTAATCCTTTGTGGTGACTAGAAATCCTAGCAACTTGCGACTTGGCCTTGAATGGCGCACTTAATGGATTCAACTTCAAGTTGTACTTACGAAACCTGTTGAACAACTTTCTGAGATGGTCTAGATGGTCATCCTCCTTCCGGGACTTGACAATGATGTCATCCATGTAGATCTCAATCTCTTTATGCATTAAGTCATGGAAAAGAGCCATCATAGCTCGTTGATAGGTAGCTCCGGCATTGATGAGGCCGAATGACAACCGTCTATAGAAAAAAGTTCCCCAAGGAGTGATGAAAGCGCCTTCTCACGATCTTCCTCGGCAACCATGATCCGATGGTACCCATGAAAGCAATCGAAGAAAGGAGTACATGTCGTATTGAGCAGTATTGTCAATGAGAATGTGGATAAATGGCACGGGAAATCTATCTTTTAAGCAAGCTTTGTTCAAGTCCCTGTAATCCACGCAAACTCGCACCTTCCCTCCAGGTTTAGGTACGGGCACGATGTTGGATATCCACTCAGGATATGTAGACACCATGATGATGTCGGCTTGAAATTGTTTCACAATCTCTTCTTTCACCTTTAAACTCCACTCAGGTTTCAATCGCCTAAGCTTTTGCTTGATCGGCTTAAATCCCTCTTTAATGGGAAGGCGATGAAGGACAATGTCAGTGGATAAACCCACCATGTCTTTATGAGACCATGCAAACACATCCTGGAATTGTGTTAATAGTATAACCATGTCATTCCGTTGGTTTGGGGTAAGGTCTGAACCAATCTGGATTAACTTAGGGCTTTCTAAGGTTCCGAGATTGAAAGAAGTGGTTTGATCAAGGTTGGGTTTGGGTTTGTCTTAACCCATTCTTGAATTTCGAGGCACCTCAATGTCATCCTGAGGGATCCATCAAATTTGAATTCATCTCTACATCAAAGGTACAATCCTTGTGTAGAGAGGCACTGTGATCCGCAAATCTGAGCACATTTAAATTTAGAGTCTCGAAACAAAATATGCTTTCACTTAGTATATATGAAATGCGTTGATCATACACAGTGTTAGCATATCTTCGGCAAAATAAACTGCTAATACGTGCATGAAAAAGTAAGCGCTATTGTATCTCTGAGGCGTAAAAAAGAATTTTTGCCCGCTTTACCCTTGTCGACCAAAGCAAGGAATGATGTTCCAATTGGTAAGGGTAAAGTCCGGGGACCGCATGTTGATGGAGGGATTGTCATCATCCTCCTTGTCCTTAATGATGGCCATTACTCTCTCTATTATATCGAGCGATTTTGTGAGTATTTTAGTACTTTGAGTATTGCTATACTGATTTGAAGTTCTTTCAAGACTATATCCAAAGATTCCAAATCGTAAGTACTATTCTTTCCGAGATAAGGGATTGTAAGGATGTTATTTTCTTCTCAAATGATATTATTTCTTCAATATCATTATCTTAGATATTGGTTGGAACTTTTATCAAATTTGGAACTTTTTCATGTTCGGGTTAGTATTCATGAGTTACTATTCACGAAAGTTACTATTCATGAGTTACTATTCACGTACTATTCACGGCGTGATGATATTTTTGTGAAATTTCTATCTTTTGGTGTCTGAGATTACTATTCACGTATATACGACACTATTCACGAATCATGACACTATTCAATCAAAAAAATGAAATTTCTTCTTTTGTCCAAAATATCTATTCGGATGCTTGCTTTGATTGTATCCATGTTTTGATCATTCTTGAATTTTACCCCACTCGGTTATTTATGAAGTATTTTTGAATGGGAATTGTTTAAAGTACTGAATCCTTAATATTTGTTCTTTTGCTTCACCGGATTCGCTTTTCTTTAAAATATTTTTCATCATCCTCACCCTAAATGATGATATAACGGAATATCTTTTGCCCTCAGTGAGTGCAAAGATGAATGATTTCGATGAATATCTTTGGCCGTAGTGCAAAAGATGAACAGTGTTTAGATGAACATGACCAACTGATGAATATCTTTGGCCTGTAGTGCAAAGATGACTTGTTGATGAATATCTTTGGCCTGTAGTGAAAAGATGACTTGTTGATGAATATCTTTGGCCGTAGTGCAAAGATGAATTTATTAGTAGGATTATGAACATAAACTGTGATTTGGTATAACCATAATCTTTGATGTTTCAGGTGATGAAAATTATCTTTGTCCTAGATGAGAAAAGGAATTTAGAACTACAATTACGATTATGAGTTATACATGTGATTGTGGACAGGAATTGTTGATTGATGTTACAGGGATAAAACATTGTTGGTGGACTTTTAATATGGAGAAGATAATAGACTTTATAGTCTATTTGACTCTTCTAATGGATTGCTCATTCCGCTGCAACTATGGTTGAAAAGTTTTATCATCTACCATATGTTCTAAATCTCTGATTTATTACTGTTGAAGGCTATTGATAATTTATTTATCTTTAGTCATGATATTCTTTACTGAGCTAGTTGTGCTCACCCTTTTGCTTCACAATTCCTTTCAGGTAATAAAAGTGTAGCTGGGTCGAACGGGGGAATAACAAGGGAATAGAACGGTGGTCTATAGATGTTGAGGGTGAGGTGAATTTAACTTGGAAGGGTGTTTTGCCACTATCATACAAGATGTCTAATGACATACAACCTCATGTCATCATAAGACAAGGTTGTGCTCATCCACTTGCTGAGTATATCTACCAGCACTATCTATATGATCTTGGAGTCTATTTGAAATATAACTCTCAATTAGAGACAGTGGTGATAATGATATGTCAAGAGAAGACTCGCCATTGGGAAGAATATGATAGTAATCTTCTCGTTTTTCTTTGGGGTCTATTGGGTCAACCAAGGATAATTCTGTGGCCATATGATATCTATAATAACCTAGACGCATGGCCTCCCATGTACGAAGGTTTCCTTGAGCACTTCCCAAAGATTCTAATTTCTAAAACAGTTTTCGACTATACCTTTATGTAAGGTGTCATTATGAGGTGCTGTCCACGGTTGGGACATGAGTCACAGTTGATATATATATATTTGTATCCAAACTCACAGCATATGTGTTGTTGTATTTTGCACGAAAATTGTTGTAATAAAGTTGTAGTTGTTTTCTATACCATGTATTTGGCGACTCAGAATGGGTTGGATGGAATGGACCTATTTTGGGGTCGTTACACGGTATGTTATTATCAGTGAAGGATATCACATTAGTGTTGAAAATGTGATCAACCATGTGTTGAAATTTTTCTGTATCCACTGATGTCGGAAGATAGGCTTCTTCCAAAACCTTTAACAAGACTTTCCGGTGATTCTCAGAAGTTAGGAACAAGTCCAAAATTGATATTTGTGGTGGAGCTTCCTTCAAGCTTAAAACCACCGAGGCTTCATTATGACCCACAGCGCGGAGGAATTTTTCAATCTTCTCCATGGGTATTTTCCCCTTTGATTTGGTGGTGGGGTTCATCACCCGATGGGGAAGATACGCGGATTTTCCTTCACAACGCAAAGAAAGGGTATGTGAGGTGGATCCTTCACCTTCTCCATAATTCCACGGAACCTTGCGCAAGCTAACAATAGGATATTGTGCTCTGCATGGCAAGTTGATTGGCTTAGGAGCGGCCACTTTCAAAGGATTACTTCCTCCTTTGAGCTGAATTATCGGTGTTGTGAGAACAATATTAATCCCTTCACCTTCAGTAGATATAACTGCTACCACACTTTTCCACTTAGTAGGGCCTGCATTCTCACTTGCTCGTAACACAGTGTCGTTATTTGCCAAGCGCAGTACACCACTGTCGATTAGATTTTGAATAAGGTGGAAAGTGCCCAAAGATTCTTCCGTGTTGTGACCATGAGGCCGGGAGTGGAATTGACATACTCCATCGAGTTGTACCGTCCCCGAATCGGGGTTGATTGGAGGTGAAGGAACCGATCCTTCCTTCATTGATTAACATGTGAAGGATTTCCTCCATGGGTTGGCCCAAATAGGTGAATTCCGCTTGTTGGCAAAATTCACTAGACTTTGGCATTTGCTCTCTTCGTCACTTTGTCTTCCAAAGATTTCATTTTCTCGAAAGGGACGAGGAATATTCATGATGATTGGTAGGAGACCGGCATGCTCTGGGTGATTAATTCTTAGAAATCACTTGATGTTGATAAGTCACCAGTTCCACCAATTGCTCAATTTGTTTGCAGAGAGCTTTCATCTTTCGTTCCATTGTAAATTGGAACTTAGCATAATCCCATCTATCATCACCGCCTTTGATGGTCTGGGGGGAGTCATAGCTAAAGTTGGAACTCTATCCACTGCTCTAATTAATCATGTTGACCTCTTCTTCTTTGTGTTGAGGAAGAGGGTTGTCTTGTACGTGAGGCTGATCGGGTTTGGTGACTACGATCTCTCCATTATCTATTAGGTCCTGGATCTTGTGTTTCAAGGCCCAACAATCCTGAGTATCATGTCTAGGTGCCCCAGCATGATAAGCACATTTCTAGCGAAGATTGAAACCCCGCTTCATTAGAAATTTGGTGGTGGAAGAAGATGCGTAATTTTCTTCTGTGTCGTCAGAAGATTAAGAATGTTCTCGAGGGTATCCCCTAAAAACAATCGATGGCGTTTGACTTCTCCACCTTTTGGTACCGGAGGGTTTGCAAACTGTACTGGAAAGGGAGTGCAGTTTCTCCTTTGAATGGGCATACTTTGATTGCCTTTTTGTCCCTATAGTATCAGGGAAACATCTTCTTCTTTCTTTTTATGGACCCTCCGGGGGTTGTTCCCATAATTTACAGATTGGATGTGATCAGCAACAGCTTTGAGTGCGGCTAGGTCTTGAATCTTTCCTGACTTCAACCCCATTTCAGCCATCTCTCCATGTTTAACCATTTCAGAAAACGGTTTGCCAATGCCGGCTAAAACTCTCTCATAAAAGGGAGCTTCTTGTATGTCTATGAATGTCATGCGACCATTTCGATTCTCGACATGGCAGACTAACTTGGGCAACAGACGCTCCACCTTTGGGCATACTCTCTGAAAGACTCATTAGATCGTTTTTGATCTTGGTAATTTGATACCGATCGGGAGCCATCCGAGTTTGAAATCGTGCTGTATTGAGTGAGGAAGGCATGTGCTAGCTCTTCCCAACTGTGAATTTTGGAGTTGTCTAATCTTGTGTACCACTTAATCGGCTTCTCCAGTTAGACTCTTTTGGAACAATTGCATTCTCGAAGTTTTTCATCCTCTCATATAGGATCCCGCCTCTCAATAAAGACTTTTAAATGTGTATAAGGATCCCCAACCCGGCCATATTTTTTCAAAAGTCGAGTTTTAAATTTCTCTGGATAGTTAACACCATGAAAAATACATAGATCAACATATGAAACACTCCCGTGTGTTCCAATTCCTTTGATAGCGCGAAGGGTCTCTTCCATTTGGAGGACTTTCTTTTTGATGTCACCATTGTCTGGATCTCCAGTGGAATGGGAAGCATCTTGCGTTTTGTTGGTCGTATCCAACTGTGGCTCTGGTATGGTAATGACCGAAATTCCTCCTTGTGTGGAGGGCTCAGTATGTACGGGTATTTTCTAACCCTGTGTAGACTGGTGTAATTCTTTTAATAGAACAGCCAAATTTGTAATCTGTTTGCTTAACCCATCGAATTCTTTGCGAGAAACTGGATTAAATTCAGTCTGGTCGGATGCCAACATGATTGACTGTAGGCCTGTTGCCTTTTTGGACTTTGATCGGGTAGTAGGTCCGATTGATTCCCTGCGAAAGACTGGCATAGTTTAGTCCTTAGGGAAGGTGTATAATGAAATGCTATGTGATGTGTCCATTTTAGGAATTTTATCTTGCAAAATGGGTGTCAGCTATTTGTAGCATGTATGTGGACATATTGCTTTATATTTCTCATTACATGGAGATAGATATGGAATGAAATTACAAGTAATTGTGTTTACAAGTAATTGAAATGAGAGCATGAAGAGACTTTCCTTTGTTTTGGGTTTATCAGAGGCTAACCTATCTTAGGTTACTCTCGCGGCTTTTTGGCATGAAGGTTCCCAAATCATCGCAATCTACTAGACGGGAAGTTAATCCTATTTTCAACTGAACAATTTGGGTGGTGCCTTTCACGAGCCTCGGAGAATTAGTCTTCTCACGAGTCCAGTAATCAAACACCGACGGGATAGCCTCCTGGTGGAGGGACCACACAACATACATTCACATACATCGCGTCTCATCGTATGAAATGATGACATGTGCGAAGCACTAATATCATAAGCAGTTTATAGTGTGAAACACTAACATCACACGCAAATATGATGCAAAGCACTAAGCTCAAACAAGACATGCATTCGTACACATTCATCTAATATAAATGCAACATCCACACACAAGCAGATAACAGTTTTGAAAAGATTGTAGTAGCGGCTTAAGTCCTCTTACTAGAGTCCCCAGCAGAGTCGCCACCTGTCGACGTCGGGATTTTTTGGATGTCCCTTTCCATTACTTGTTCTTTGGTGTTCTCATTTTAGGTGAGATTTGTTTGAAAAAACAAGTGAAAAAGGTCCGACATGTATAATGTCGATTTATGGACCGTTAAGAGTCGCCAGTTGGTTTTTTAAATGGTTGTACCAACACAACCGAGAAAAGGTTTACACATTGACCCAGTGATGTGACACTGATATACGGGTCGGCGAAACCGAGATTCATTTAAGGTCCGGGGACTTGGTTATGCGGGGGAAAGGTGTTAGGCACCCCCCGACATCCGTGTTACCACAGTGACCGCCTCTTTTCAAGAAACTATTATCTGAGTGTGTATGTGTGTGTGTGTGTGTGTGTGTGGGTCAATATGTTGTTATATAAAAGTTGTGCGAGGCCTCTTTCGAACCTATATACACAGGATTTGAATTTATGTAAAAATTCAGTTTTTAGCAAGATATGGCAATGATGTTTTATAAAAGTGGTTTTTCAAACCCTGCTGCTCAATAGGAATTAAGACCTTTTACACTCCTATTTTTATTAAGTGATCGGCTTGATTGATTTTATTTGACGAATCACGAAGCATCCGATTTAAAAATAATATATATAAAAAATAATGCCGACTTCCTCGTGGGTATGGAAACCATCTCGAGGAAATACGATACATCGCAGAATAATTTACAAGTCGCCATACACCGAAAATGTCCATCACGGAACCGAATCTAGATCCAATGGGATGAATCAGCGATCACATGATTCCTAGGCGCGTAATATTGCAATTTGTATAAAAGCAATAAGCGGTATATATAAAAGCGGTAAATATATATATACTGAATGGGATCACCAACCACGAAGCACCTCTATGGGGGATCAGAAATATAAATAAAACTGTAGATACGGTCAACCGCCACGAAGGAAACTCCAGGCGGGACAGAATGTAAATAAAGTCAGAATGCGGCCAATCGCCACGTAAGTAAACTCCAAATGTGACGAAATGTAAAGAAAGCTTGTAAAACTATCAACCGCCACGAAAGGGAACTCTAGGCAGACAAAACAAATATATATATATATATATATATATATATATATATATATATATATATATATATAAGAAAGCAATAAACGCACTGCATCAAAGTCTCAGGCTCATCGAACAAAGTCCACACACACGTTGATATATATAAGTATATATATATATATATATATATATATATATATATATATATAAAGCGAATAAACGCACTGCATCAAGTCTAGCTCATCGAACAAAGTCCGATGCATAATTAATATATATAAGTATATATATATATATTAAAAGCAATGAACGCCTGCATCAAGTCTCAGGCTCATCGAACAAAATCCGATGCATAATTAATATATATAAGTATATATATATATATATATATATATATATATATATATATATATATTAAAGCAAGAAACGCCTGCATCAAGTTCAGGCTCAATCGAGGCATAACTCGATAATGTTAGTCCATATATATATATATATATATATATATATATAAAGACCGGAAGGAAACCACGAATCAAGTCCGGGCAAAAGCAAGCAACACGACTCTCAACGTGTAGAAGGGTGTGTGCAAAGATGAAGAGAAAGACTCTAAAGTATGTGAGAAGGCTTACAGCTGACTGATAAAAAGGTCTTCTATATCTTTAGAGTGGGTAAACACTTGGCTTTTGGGTACAAAACAAAGCTATATATGAGCTCACGGTATTTGAAAGTGGGAAAATACATCGTATGGCGAAAAGAGCAAATTGTGCAGGATTTCCCATCTTTTTCTCTTAAAATCAAAGACCCCAAGCCTCTTATTTATAAGCAAAAGGAGCCACATGCGGCTCAAATGGCTGTGTACCAGAGGGCGGGTCGAGTCGGCCGGTGCCTCACTTGCCCGGGTTGTCTCGATGTACGTGCACACAGGCACTGTAATGTCTACTCGAATTTTGAGAAGTGCAATTTGGGCATCCGTTTTGAGGTATTCAGGACCTATTTCGGACCGCCGTTGTTGAGAGTTGTACAATGGCATGGGATTAGAGTTTGTACGAAGTCTTTGAAGATGGGACGATGCCCTCCGGTCTTCAAGCTTCAACTTTCATCCATTACCCCGCACAATAGTCACTCGGGATTCGTTAGCCTTGTGGGACATTGTTGCGTAGAGACGAGACGTGGCATCGTGTTGGACGAGATGGTGATGTTGCCCTCACCGCAGTTATCGCGGATTGGGCGAGATAAGCAGACGTTGCTCAGACTTCGCTGAGATTGGACTACTGCATTTGTTAAAGATCCTCATTGTCATCTTTGAGGTGTGTCTGTCTTCCCGATGTGACCGCCAGTGTTGGCACAAAGGTATTTCAGCCGTTGTGAGTGCCGAGATTGAAGTTGATGACATTTAAAACAAGCATTTTCGGGTTATCTCCAAATCGCATTCCTTAAGGTTATCACCAAGGTTGGTGGCTATTCCATGGTTAGGGGCGAGACCGGATACCTCGTGGTTATCTCCTAGATTAATCGGTCTTCTCCGTGTGTGTTCCAGTATTGTATCTGCAGTCTCTCGGTTAAATCGAGGTTGAAATCATTATTCTCAGATTGCGATCCGGGTTAATCTTTGAACTTCCTAGTAGTATCCGGTGTGGATTTGGATTGTCTTTCGTGGTTCTCTCTTAAAGATGAATCATCCTCCCGTAATGTTAGTAATGATGAGTACGTAAAATTTTGAGTGTCTCAAAGACACCAGTATTGATTATTGATGCTTACGTGAGAAGTCACCAGCTTATACTCAATTATTGCTACGATGAATTGCTACATCATATCTCTCATATTATTGATTTAATTATTGTCACGATTATCATTTTCGCATAATATATTATATTATTAAATCAATAATTGAGATGACAAAGTTATTCATATTATTATTTTCAATATTGACAATGTCTAGAAGTTCACCAAGGAGAGGTTTGGTCACCTAATCATGCCGCCAATAAGGAACAATCCTTATCCTGAAAGCCCCTCTTCCACGGAACGACGACTGGTTGTTAAATATTGTGAGTTATAATATTAATGATGAATAAGTTTGTGTTGATTAAAAATGAATTTTGATAGTTCCATTGTGTGGGGATTATTAGTGTTAGTGGAAATTGACATCTATTCCGATGATAATTGATGTCTAGGGGTTATATTGATAAATCGGGTAATTTATCGGATAAATGAGCAATTAATTGCTACAAATTCACATGCTTATATAACTATTTGTTCACATGTATGTACTATTGAATCACATTATTTACTATTAGGGGAGTTGGTTCAAGATTGATAATACTTGCATGACTAAGTTAAAAATAGAGGTATAGATGGAGGTACTATACTATAATTCGTATTTTTCACATGATTATACTATTGATTCACATGATTGAACTATTGATTCACATTATTTACTATTAGGGGAGGTGGTGCAAGTTTGATAATACTTGCAGGACTAAATTAAAAATGAAAGAAAAGTTGGAGGTATTGTACTGTAATTTTTCGAGCCCCAAAACGTGAAATTATCGAAACTATATTTTTTTATGAATAGAAGCTCATTCTTCCTTTATTTCTCACCAATTCACAAAAGCTTTAGAGCGATTATTATAGAGAGAAATTATAGAAAGAAGAAGAGAAGTCTCACCTCCTCACTATTCCAAAGATCCGCTTTTTCTAAAAGTAGGGAGTATTATTTCTTTCTTATCTATGAAGAGAACTTCATTATTCCATTCTTTATTATTCGTTGAATAACTCAGATACGCTGCTACCACCCTATACTTGGTGAAATTCTTACGTTGTTCCATTCTTTATCATTATGTTGGAACATCCATGCTGCGTTCTCTACGGGACTCGGTTTCGCTCTTTATTATTCTCATTAGAATATCATGTTCATGCATTTTACGTCGGACTGATTCCGTCTTTATTATTCTCGTTGGAATATCTTGTCTGCATGCGTCTACACCGGACTGATTCTCGTTTTTATTATTCCGTTGGAATATCCTGCTCATGCATGCTTTCTGGCGGGACCGATTCCGCTCTTTATTATTCTCGTTGAATATCCTCGTCATGCATGCGTTTCTGTACCGACCGATTCTCGTTATTTATTATTACATTGGAATAACTTTTGCTGCTTCTTGGCCTATCGCATGCCTGATGATTTCTTTTGTTATTTCATTCCTTGTTATACTTAGTTGGTTAAAGTTTTGACTTCTATACTCCATGAAATTAGTGGAATATCCTTAATATTTGCGCTTCATCCAGTATCTTTTCATAGAAATATTCTTCTAAGCATTCTTGAATTTTACTTTACAAAGCAGTATCATGTTGACAATTTGGACATTATTAGTTCCTGTATAAATAAATTCTTGAACTTGTTTTATTGAATTCTTATATCATTGTCATCATCCTCATGTTTATATTTTTTTTGAAAGTCATATGTGGCCTGTAGTGCATAGATGGACTTGGTATGATTATGACCAGGGATTATTTGGTGTAATCATGACCGTAATGTTACAAATGATGTGGTAAAAGTCTTTATTGGCCCGTAGTGCATTGATGGACAGTTGTTGGCATGATCATGACCATTAATGAATACACAAATATTCTTGGCCCGTAGTGCAGGGGTGATTCGATGATGTGGATTATTTATTAAGCTGAGTCCCAGCGATAAAAGTGATGAAAAGCCTTTTAAATCATAAAAGATAGTAGATTTTATTCTCTATTCGACTCTTTTAATGGATTGCTTGTTCTACTGCAGCTAAACTTGATGGTTGTTATATTATATCGGTTAACACTTTATTGAAGGCTAACGATAATATATTATTCGCATTATCTTAGTCATAATATTTCCATTGGGCTAGTTGAGCACCCTTTTACTTTCATTGTTCTCTTCAGGAAATGAGAACGTAGCAGGGACTAGTCGGGGAATGGAGTGACGGGCCAGATGATAGCATTAGTAGTCCTCACTATTCTGTGAAATAGTGTGATAATAATTGTAATGATGACTCCTTTTGAGTTTGTATAATCTCTAGTAGACAATATTTGTATTCAAACTCACAGCTTATGTTTTGTCGTATTGTACACGATAGTTGTATTATTAAGTTGTATTTGTATTCTGTACCATATATTTGACGACTCAGAATAGGTGATGTATACCTATTTTGGGGGCGTCACATAACCTTTCTAATCTAATTAGAAAATAGGGTATTATTTAATTAATTAAATTCCTTTAATTAATTTAACCTCCTAATCTTATTAGGAATAAATGAGAGTACTTTTATTAATTAATTTCCAAACTCCTTTAGGAATTAAATAATAATAATAGTAATAATAATAATAAGACTCCTCTTATTAATTTATATTTAATATTTCCAAAATATTAAATAATAAATATTAAGCTATTTAATTTATTCTATCACCATAGATTAAATTAAATATATACTTCACTTATTATTACGATTATGTCATTAACTTCTTAAATAATTATTTTTCCTTTTATGGTGTGAGCCTTTTGGTTCTCCATATTAAACCGGTTGTGAATAAATCAATTAGAACAATTCTAATCTTATTTAAATAAATAAATTAAAATATTCATTTATTTAAATAAATAATATTTATTCTACAATAGGGATAAGCCTCCCTAGCGATTAACGACTTTTCAGATAATATAAATTTCAACATTAATCATAAAATAATCTAAGACCCCAACTTTTATGAATAAAGAATAATTTTCTTGAAATATATATTTTTGAATATTATGGTGTGGATTTGATATAATGTTATAGTTGTGGGTAATATTTATAAATTTTGCAAAGTAAGCAAGTGGTTATATAATATTCGATTGGTCGGGGAATATTCGTTTTAACAGGGAATATTGTACGACGACACAATCATTGGTGGACCCCACAACAGAAGTATTGTCGTAGTTAGAAAACGACAAAATTATCTTTCTATAAAAATATGGCGGAGGTGTTACCGTTAAAACTGTTGAACTACCCGGTAGTAAAAGTACAAAGAATACGCTTGGTTGCATAAGTAGTACACGATTATTGATTATTGATGCTTATGTGAGAAGTCACCAATTATACTCAATTATTGCTACAATGAATTGGTGCATCATATCTCTCATATTATTGATTCAATTATTGTTACGAGATCATCCGCATAATATGTTATATTATTAAATCAATAATTGAGACTAAGCAAGTTATTCATATTATTATTTGCAATATTGACAATGTCTAAAAGTTACATCGAAGGAGAGGTTTGGTCACCTAATTACGCTATGAATAAGGAGAAATCCTTATCAAAAGCCCTCTTTCCTTCAGAAACGACACGGTTGTTAAATATTGTGAATTATAATATTAATGATGAATAAGTTCGTGTTGATTAAAGATGAATTTTATAGTTCCATTGTGTTGGACTTATTTGTGTTAGTATAATTGATGTCTGGAGATTATACTGTTCAATCGGGTATTCGGGACACTTTTTGTGTCGGAGTACAAGTTACTATTCACGAGTTACTATTTATGGGGTACTATTCACGAGTTACTATTCATAGGGTACTATTCACCCGTAAGATATATTTCTTTTCGGTCCCAATCATTTTTTGGTACAATATTATTCCATGAGGAGATGTGCTAATTTTTCAGACCATTGGTTGAAGATATAATAGTAAATCAATATGGACCGCTGGTGGAAAGTATAATAGTAAATCAATATGGATCACTAGTTTAAAGTTTTAATAGTAAATAAGTATGGACCGTTGCTTTAAGTTTTAATAGTAAACCAATATGGACCGTCCGTTTAAAAGTAAATCAATCTGGACCGTTCATGAATTAGTTACTATTCAGTCCATTCTCCTATAAATAGAAGCTCATTCCTTCATTATTTCTTACGAATTCACTGAAACTCTAGAGAGAGAAACTATAGAAAGAAAGAAGAAACGTGTTCTGCTACTTCACTACTCCAATATCCAGTTTCTTCTAAGGTAGGGGATATTATTTGTTGTATTCGTAAGGGGTATTCTTTCTTTCTTATTCATGAAGAGAACTTCTGTTATTCCATTCTTTATTATTCTGTTGGAATAACCTGTATACACGGGATACCCTATACTTGGTAAAATTCTTCTATTATTCCATTCTTTATTATTATGTTGGAATAACTTTATACATGCAAAGTAACGCATACATGGTGAAATTCTTCTGTTATTCCATTCTTATTATTTTATTGAATAACTCGCTTTTATAAATACCGCATACATGGTGAAATTCTTCTAATATTTCGTTCTTTTATTATTCTCGCCGTAACATCCCGCCTCGTGCGTTTTACCTTGGACTGGTTCCATTATTTATTATTCGCCGGAATATCTTGTCTGTATGCTTATGCTGGGACTGGTTCCATTATTTATTATTCAGCCGAAATATCCTCGTCATGCATTTATTAGGACTGGTTCCATTATTTATTATTCTATTGGGAATAACTCGTCTGCGGTAGATTATCGCATTGACGGGTGAATCCTTCATTATTCCATTCTTTATTATTCTCGTTGGAATAACCTGTCTATGTGGATTACCACATGCATGGTGAATGATCCTTCGTATTCATTCCTTATTAAATTGTGGAAATTATCTGTTTACGTGGATTACCATATGGCGGGCGAAAATCCATTTGTAGTTTCATATGTTCTATTATACTCATTTGGTTAAAGCTTTGGCTTCTATACTCCACTGGAGTATTAAGGATTATAGGAACAGATAGATTGTTAAGCAAATGATTATTAGTGGAGACATAAGTTTTCCAAAAATCCTAGCTATGCTTAGAATTCAAAATTTTGACATTAAGCTAAATACGCACTATGTGCTTTTGAAAAAAAAATGTGTAGACTCGTAATCATTTTTGAAATGGTTTAAAGTATAGTCTATGCTATTTATTTCAGCTAGACGCAAATGATTTGAAATATCAAAATATATTTTAATTTTCACTCATGTACCATGTAACCTGGTGCAGAGATGATAAAAAGTTGATGGAGTTGTAAATACAGGAATACTTAGTGTGAATTTGATCTAAAATCGTTGTTCCACTATTGGATGATGTGTTATGACAAATTCATACAATGACGGCATCCTCAAACGGACTGTTAATACAGTACGGCATCATAACATCATTCTCGAAAATATTTTCAAAAATTTTAATTTGCCAACGGGGTTTGGCTACACCTAAATAATTCGATTGAATTGAATTATTGATATGAGTCTATGCTATTCGATTCAGCTAGACAAACATTTATGAAAACTCTAAGTGTTCATTAAAAGAAATTTCCCGAACCAAATTGTTTTGGTGCAGAATCAAGTAAGACTGAGGTAGAATTTTGTGCCTATGGCAGTGAAGTGAAACAGATAAAATCAGTACATGGCCAGTACAAGACATATCGGGCTAATCATCCTTTGTGTCTGTAAGTTATGACGATTTGCAGATGAATTTCCATATAACCTTTGCAAAAATGACAGACAAATAGTCTATATGACTCCTCAACAAAATTTGAAAATTTTACTATTGCGAGTGGTGTATTGGGTAGCATGTGATGCTGTGTATGTATGGTGTATGGTGAATGGTGTATGGTGTAAGGTAAATTTCGAGGACGAAATTTTTAGAAGAAGGGGTGAATGTGACAACCCGAGAATTTGAAATTTTTAAAAATTTTAATTAATTGATTTAAGGTTCAATATTAGAACCTAGACAGAAAATGAGTGTATACGTTCGATATTTTTAAGAAGGAATTTTGAGGATTTCAAAATTCTGTGAAGGATTTAGGTGAATTATTCAAGATTAAGTGTATACGTGAATATATTTTGTGTTTATGTGTACAATATGTGGTTAAGGGTCAAGGGTTGACCAGATAAACGATATATGTAACAAACCCTAAGTTTATATTAAGAACGTCAACGTTCGGTTAGAAAACCCTAACGATTAACAAGAAATCCTAGAAACCGGTTCAAGAAACCCTAATTTCAGTTCCGGGAATCCGAAACCTAATTTGGTGTACGAAACCCTAAATTGGGAAGTTAAAGGCGTAAGTGTAAATAATTATAATATTAATTAGGGTAAAGCTTAATTAATTAGCAAACCCTAATTTCAAATTTAGAAAAAACCTAATTTTGGGATTTAAAACCCTAATTTATAATTAGGGAAAACCTAAGTGTTAATTTAATACTTTTAATATTAATTAGGATATATTAATACGAATTTTTAAATTATGAGTAATTAGAAAACCCTAATTACGAAATCTAATTTATAAATTAGAAATATTATTGTTATAAATAAAACGCTAATTCTGGGTTAAAAATCCTAATGATCAATTTTGACCCTAATTCCTTAACGAGCAATTTTAATTAGGAATTTTAATCCTAATTAGCAATATTTAAATTATGATTAAGGAATTTTAATATAATTAGAAAATTCTAATTATAATTTAGAAATATTAATTTTCTATTTTAAAAAGCTAAATTGGAAATTTTAGAAATTAAATTACAAACCTTAAGGGTTTCAAACCCTAAACCCTAAATGTTCTAAACCCTAAACCCTAACCCAAACCCTAAACCCTAAGGGTTTGGCCATTTACTAAAACGCCATTAATTTTGTATGTGAAAAGACTAAAATGCCCTTAGTGCATTATTGTGACTTAACTTGCAAGATTTGACCTAGTGAAGTTGGTGAGAAAACCTAGCCTAGCATGTGCCTTAAATCCACATAAATCAGTCACATTGCATCAGCCTTATACAATGAATCAAGATATAATAGATTAAAGAAAGAGAAAAGTCTCACTTTACTTTTCATTTTTCACCAAGCCATTCTCTCTCTATATTTCGAGTTTAAGAGTGAGAGGGGAGTGATAAATAAAGTTAGGATCAATTCATAGCTCTCCAGGAACATGAATCAAAAATCAGAAATCAAGATCAAAGTTTAAAAGGTATAAAGACCCTAAATTTTGAAATCTTTTGATTTGATGTTAAAAGTTGTAATTGATTGGTTAAAGATGTGTAATAAGGTGTCTTTTAGTGATCTGGGTTGTTAAATCCCAGATCCATAACATCAAAGTGCTCGAAATAGCATCTTTTTGAAATTTGAAAAAACATGAAAATGATGGCCTGACAACCATATGTCAGGGCCTGTAAATCCTTCTCTGTTTTTGATTTGTTGTGTTTTAAGTTTTAAACTTGTAGTATGTTGTAAAGGCTATGATCCGGCTGAAACGAGTTCATATCATGTGTAGATTAGAAGTTATATGTGGTCAAAACCCGTTGACCGTTCACGGAAAAGCCGCCTCGGGCAACCTGAAATTTTTCGGTGATCTGACAAGTTTTTTAAGCCTTTGATCTTACGTCTGTTAAGTGTGTTAGCCATGTTGGTGTTAGATCTTACTTTTATGACATGAGATCTACATATCAAAGCCCTTATACCCATCAGATCATGATCAGGATCAAAAATAATAGTGGTCAAACTACGTTGACCGATCAGCCTGAAGAACAATCTGGAAAACCCAGATTCTTCTAAGCCTGTTTTCTCTGACAATGTTTGACCGGCCTAAAACTAGTGATTTTGTTGATAATATACTGATATTAAGTTATAGGATTTGTCTCTTACATGTTTACTATAAGTATTAACCTTTACAACTCACTAATCAAGCTCAGGGTGAACGTTATGAAGATCGAAAGTAGCCTATCCGAACTGTTCTTCATTTCTGGGTAACCCAGAAATGAAGAACAGCTCGTGACAAGATCTTTAAGGGCTAATAACACTCGGGTATTTTGTTGTTTGGCCATGATGTTTGTTTAAGGTTGTAGTATTGCATCAATACTATAACATGAACCCAAATACTGTACCCACATACATAACAATCTATGATTTAGGACTGGTCAAACCATGCCCCTCGAAGACTAACAAGAAATTCTGGGCAGGCTTAAGAACACCTCAAGAACACCTATAGCGACGGTTCTGTCGCTATAGGGCTCTTTAGCAACAGTTTTATTATTATTATTTTCCAGAAATTAATTAAAAACAGATAAAAAGGTTTTAAATTATTAAAAAAAATAATAAATTATGACAAATTATTTTAAAGTCTAAAAAATAGTTTTTAATTATTTAGAATATATTACATAAATATTTAATATTTTTAGAATATAAATGGTATTTAATTTATTTAATTCTAATATTAAATAAATTATTTAAAAATAATTTTAATACATGAAAAATCATATTATGATATAAGAAAATATATAAAGATATTTTTAGTGACTTTTAATATTTTAGGATGAATTTCATTAATTAATTAATATTAATGGTAATTAGTTTATTTAATAACTATATTAAATAAATTATGGAAAAATAGAATAAATGATTTAAAAATCATATGAAAATGATGTAAGTGTTATAAAAATATTTTAAGTTATAAAATATAACTTTTGATATTTTGTCATGAAAATATTGATATTTTAATATTAATAGTAATTACTGGGATAATGAATTTAAGTGTTTAAAAATCATATAAATATAATTTTAAAGTATTAAAAATACTTTTGTGATATTATAAAATATATTATAATATTATGACATGTATTTCATTAATATTTAATATTAAATAAATATTAATGATAAAAAAATTATGTGGTATTTAATTGATTAAATACATTATTAATGATTAAAATTTACGATAAATAGTAATAATTACTTAAAAATTATTACGAGACTTTAAAAAATATTTCGATTTATTATTAAAATTATCTCGAGATAATTGTTAAGTGTTAAGCGAGTTTAATTGAACTTAAACTCGATAAAAGTCCGATTAGCAGGCAAATCGGGATGTTAGAATTATGTGTTCAGTTCAACTCATACTGCAATAGTTTCACTTGATCTGAAGTCTTATGTGTGTAATGGATTGATAGGGTTATGTGTTATGTGTAATGTGTTTAGGTTATTCTATGTATATATATATATATATATATATATAATAGTATTATATTGTGATGATATTATTCTAATATTGGAGATCTATATTGCTAATATTAGGTCTTCGGATAAAGCGTTATAAATTGCGTTGCGGTAATCAACGGTTCAGGCACGTTTGTTTTTACTTAACTCTACTAAGAGTGTTTCATTCAGATAAGCTTATGGTTAATCATTGCTGGTTGCCATAAATTGTATTCTGTACATATTGCATGTATAAGTCAGGTATGAAAGGCCGATCACCTTCATTACCAGTTGGTTCAGATATATTTGTTCATGTATAATACTTGTTCAGTCATAAATTTGTTCCTGCTAGTTTACAATTATATTGTTGAATTATAGCCAGCTTATTATTCAGATTCTTTCAATCATGATATATCGTAATATTGTTGAACTTAAACTTGCTGGACAATCCTTATGCTCACCCTTGCTATATCATGATAAACATTGCAGATTAAGACGAACGCGTCGGATACAAGGAAAGGTTAAAGACAGTTCCAGCTTTAGTTTACGTTTGTAGTTAGAATTGTAATAGTAATGTATATAATGTTATTGTAAGTCAAGTAAGTTATGAAATGTGTATTAAGTTAAGGTTACTCGACCTTGGGGAATAGTGTGTAATGTAATGTATAAACAATTTATGTTTATATCTTCCGCAAATATAGTAATAGTGTATAGAATGATCAAACCGGATCCGCGGTGATTCGGGACCTCGGATTCGGGGCCGTCACAGTTGGTATCAAAGTTGTAGGTTATGAACCTTAGGTAGGAATACCTGAGACTAATAACCGCAGTGATTAGGATAAGTACTAACTCATAGAGTTAGTTGGTCGGTAAGATTCAAAGACGAATCTCGGCGAGTTATAAGATATAGAGTTCCCTAACTAAGATAATAAAGTTGAACAGTAGTGAGAAATAGGTAGAGTCTAAAAGACTAAAAGTGTAGTGATAGAAGATCGTAAAACAAAATGATCAAGATATAGAAATGAATCGTAATATATACGATGAGATCACTCTGTGATCGGATAAGGTTATAATATGAAAAAAGATCAAGCGAATGATTGAAAAGTTTACAGCAAGATTACTGGGTGTCAATTGTACTATGAATTGGTACAGATTCAGGAAAGGATTATGAATACGAGTTAAATGAAATTCGTATTGAGAAGGGAGTTAGTGTTAGGTGGGGATTCCATTGAGGATTCATGTCGGCAGCTAAGTTGTATGATTCTTCGTATAGGAGCTGAATTGTACATGGTGTAAAAATCACTTAGTTTTTGGAAATGATAATCATTGAAATGTTTGTGTCGTGCTATTTGCTATATGCGTGTTAAGAGGGTGATTCCTTTCTCATGTGTATAACAGATATATAGGTCATAAGTAGAGGATATAAGGTTAAGTACGAGTTCTTAAAACTCATACTTATGTGACATACTTGATTCATAGTTATATAAAATATTTATGAACCCCTCCGCGAATGGACGCCAAATGTCTATCTAGGAAAGTTCTTAAACTCATATGATTGTGGCAATTTATGGACTCATAAGTGTGGTTTTACGAACTGGCTATAGCTGTGTGTAAATGGAGTATTGAGGATTATAGGAACAGATAGATTGTTAAGCAAATGATTATTAGTGGAGACATAAGTTTTCCAAAAATCCTAGCTATGCTAAAATTAAAAATTTTGACATTAAGCTAAATACGCACTATGTGCTTTTGAAAAAAAAATGTGTAGACTCGTAATTATTTTTGAAATGGTTTAAAGTATAGTCTATGCTATTTATTTCAGCTAGACGCAAATGATATGAAATATCAAAATATATTTTAATTATCACTCATGTACCAAGTAACCTGGTGCAGAGATGATAAAAAGTTGATGGCGTTGTAAATACAGGAATACTTAGTGTGAATTTGATTTAAAATCGTTGTTCCACTATTGTATGATGTGTTATGACAAAAGTCATACAATGACAACATCCTCAAACGAATTTATTAATACTGATCTACGACATCATAACGTCATTCTCAAAATATTTTCAAAAATTTAATTTGCAATCGGGGTTTGGCTACACCTAAATAATTCGATTGAATTGAATTATTGATATGAGTCTATGCTATTCGATTCAGCTAGACAAACATTTATTAAAACTCTAAGTGTTCATTGAAAGAAATTTCCCGAACCAAATTGTTTTTGTGCGGAATCAAGTAAGATTGAGGTAGAATTTTGTGCCTATGGCAGTGAAGAGAAACAGATAAAATCAGTATATGGCCAGTACAGGACATATCGGGCTAATCACCCTTTGTGTCTGTAAGTTATGACGGTTTGCGGATGAATTTTCATATAACCTTTGCGAAAATGACAGACAAATAGTCTATATGACTCCACAGCAAAATTTGAAAATTTTACTCTTACGAGTGTTGTATTGGGTAGAATGTGATGCTGTGTATGTATGGTATATGGTGAATGGTGTATGGTGTAAGGTAAATTCCAAGGACGAAATTTTTAGAAGAAGGGGTGAATGTGACAATCCGAGAATTTGAAATTTTTTAAAATTTTAATTAATTGATTTAAGGTTCAATATTAGAACCTAGACAGAAAATAAGTATATACGTTTGATATTTTTAAGAAGGAATTTTGAGGATTTCAAAATTCTGTGAAGGATTTAGGTGAATTATTCAGGATTAAGTGTATACGTGAATATATTTTGTGTTTATGTGTACAATATATGGTTAAGGGTCAAGGGTTAACCAGATAAATGATATCTGTAACAAACCCTAAGTTTATATTAAGAACGTCAACGTTCGGTTAGAAAACCCTAACGATTAACAAGAAACCCTAGAAACCGGTTCTAGAAATCCTAATTTCAGTTCCGGGAATCCGAAAACCTAATTTGGTGTACGAAACCCTAAATTGGGAACTTAATGGCGTAAGTGTAAATAATTATAATATTAATTAGGGTAAAGCTTAATTAATTAACAAACCCTAATTTCAAATTTAGAAAAAACCTAATTTCGGGATTTGAAACCCTAATTTATAATTAGAGAAAACCTAAATGTTAATTTAATATTTTTAATATTAATTAGGATATATTAATCCTAATTTTTAAATTATGAGTAATTAGAAAACCCTAATTACGAAATCTAATTTATAAATTAGAAATATTATTGTTATAATTAAAACCCTAATTCTAGGTTAAAAATCCTAATGATCAAATTTGACCCTAATTGCTTAATTAGCAATTTTAATTAGGAATTTTTAGTCCTAATTAGAAATATTTAAATTTTGATTAAGGAATTTTAATATAATTAGAAAATTCTAATTATAATTTAGAAATATTAATTTTCTATTTTAAAAACCTAAATTGAAAATTTTAGAAAATTAAATTACAAACCTTAAGGGTTTCAAACCCTAAACCCTAAATGTTCCAAACCCTAAACCCTAACCCAAACCCTAAACCCTAAGGGTTTGGCCATTTACTAAAATGCCATTAATTTTGTATGTGAAAAGACTAAAATGTTCTTAGTGCATTATTGTGACTTAACTTGCAAGATTTGACCTAGTGAAGTTGGTGAGAAAACCTAGCCTAGCATGTGCCTTAAATCCACAGAAATCAACCACCTTGCATCAGCCTTATACAATGAATCAATATATAATAGATTAAAGAAAGAGAAAAGTCTCACTTTACTTTTCATTTTTCACCAAGCCACTCTCTCTATATTTCGAGTTTAAGAGTGAGAGGGGAGTGATAAATAAAGTTAAGATCAGTTCATAGCTCTCCAGGAACATGAATCAAAAATTAGAAATCAAGATCAAAGCTTAAAAGGTATAAAAACCCTAAATTTTGAAATCTTTTGATTTGATGTTAAAAGTTTTAATTGATTGGTTAAAGATGTGTAATAAGGTGTCTTTTAGTAATCTGGGTTATTAAATCCCAGATCCATAACATCAAAGTACTCGAAATAGCATCTTTTTGAAATCTGAAAAAACTTAAAAATGATGGCCTGACAACCATATGTCAGGGCCTGTAAATCCTTCTCTGTTTTTGATTTGTTGTGTTTTAAGTTTTAAACTTGTAGTATGTTGTAAGGGCTATGATCTAGAACTGGAAACATGTTCATATCATGTGTAGATTAGAAGTTATATATGGTCAAAACCCGTTGACCGTTCACGGAAAGCCAGTTCTGGGCAATTCCCAGAATTTTTCCAGGTGATCTGACAAGTTTTTTAAGCCTTTGATCTTACGTCTATTAAGTGTGTTAGCCATGTTAGTGTTAGATCTTACTTTTATGACATGAGATCTACATATCAAAGCCCTTATACCCATCAGATCATGATCAGGATCAAAAATAATATAGTGGTCAAACTACGTTGACCGATCAGCCTGAAGAACAATCTGGAAAACCCAGATTCTTCAAAGCCCGTTTTCTCTGACAATGTTTGATCGGCCCGAAACTAGTGATTTTGTTGATAATATACTGATATTATGTTATAGGATTTGTCTCTTACATGTTTACTATAAGTATTAACCTTTACAACTCACTAATCAAGCTCAGGGTGAACGTTATGAAGATCGAAAGTAGCTATATCGAATCGTTTCTTCATTTCGGGTAACCTTAAATGAAGAAAACTCTCCGATAAGATCTTTAAGGGCTAATAACACTCGGGTATTTTGTTGTTTGGCCATGATGTTTGTTTAAGGTTGTAGTATTGCATCAATACTATAACATGAACCCAAATACCGTACCCAGATACATAACAATATATGATTTAGGATTGGTCAAACCATGCCCCTTGAAGACTGACAAGAAATTTCAGGCGGCTTAAGAACACCTCAAGAACACCTATAATGACGGTTACCTGCAAGCTATAGGCCCTTTTAATGATTTTTTATTATTATTATTTTCCTAAAAATTTATTAAAATAGATAAAATGGTTTTTAATTATTAAAATAATACATAATAAATTACAAAAAATTATTTTAAAGTCTCAAAAATAGTTTTTAATTATTTAGAGTATATTTCATAAATATTTAATATTTTTGGAATATAAATGGTATTTATTTAATTTATTTAATTCTAATATTAAATAAATTATTTAAAAATAATTTTAATACATGAAAATCATGAAAAATAATATTATGATATAAGAAAATATATAAAGATATTTTCAAAGTGACTTTTAATATTTTAGGATGAATTTCATTAATCAATTAATATTAATGGTAATTAGTTTATTTAATAACTATATTAAATAAATTATGGAAAAATAGAATAAATGATTTAAAAATTATATGAAAATGATGTAAGTGTTATAAAAATATTTTAAGTTATAAAATATAACTTTTGATATCTTGTCATGAAAATATTAATATTTTAATATTAATAGTAATTACCGGATAATGAATTTAAGTGTTTAAAAATCATATAAATATGATTTTAAAGTATTAAAAATACTTTGTGATATTACAAAATATATTATAATATTATGACATGTATTTCATTAATATTTGATATTAAAGATAAAAAGAATTTTGTGGTATTTAATTTAGTTAAATATGTTATTAATGATTAAAAATTTACTATAAATAGTAATAATTACTTAAAAATTATTACGAGACTTTGAAAAATATTTCGACTGTTATTAAAATTATCTGAGATAATTGTTAAGTGTTAGGCAGAGTTTAATTGAACTTAAACTCGATAAAAGTCCGACTAGACCGTCGGGATGTTAGAATTGTGTCGGGTTCAACTCATACTGCAATAGTTTCACTTGATACCGAGTCTTATGTGTGTAATGGATTGATAGGGTTATGTGTTATGTGTAATGTGTTTAGGTTATTCTATGTATATATATATATATAATAGTATTATATTGTGATGATATTGTTCTAATATTGGAGATTTATATTACTAATATTAGGTCTTCGGATAAAGCGTTATAAATTGCGTTGCTACAGAATCAACGGTTCGAGTGCAAGTTTGTTTTACTTAACTCTACTAATGATGTTTCATCATTCGGATAAGCTTATGGTTAATCATTCTTTGGTTGCCATGAATTGTACTCTGTACATATTGCATGTATAAGTCAAGTATGAAAGGCTGATCACCTTCATTACCAGTTGGTTCAGATATATTTGTTCATGTATAATACTTGTTTAGTCATAAATTTGTTCCTGCTAGTTCACAATTATATTGTTGAATTATAGCCAGCTTATTATTCAGATTCTTTCAATTATGATATATCGTTATATTGTTGAACTTAAACTTGTTGGGCAATCCTTATGCTCACCCTTGCTATATCATGATAAATATTGCAGATTAAGACGAACGCGTCGGATACAAGGAAAGGTTAAAGACAGTTCTAGCTTTAGTTTATGTTTGTAGTTAGAATTGTAATAGTAATGTATATAATGTTATTTTAAGTCAAGCAAGTTATGAAATGTGTATTAAGTTAAGGTTACTCGACCTTGGGAAATAGTGTGTAATGTAATGTATAAACAATTTATGTTTATATATTTCGCAACTATAGTAATAGTGTATAGAATGATCGAACTGGATCCGCGGTGATTCGGGACCTCGGATTCGGGGCCGTCACAATCATGTTGTCAATTTGGACGTTATTGAGTTCAGGATAAATTAATTTGTAAATCTTGAAAATTTATTCTTGAACTTGTTTTATTGAATTATTATATCATTGTCATCATCCTCATATTTATATTATGTTAAAAGTCATCTTTGGCTTACGTGTATAGATGGACTTGGTATGATTATGACCAGGGATTATTCGGTATAATCATGATCGTAATGTGACGAATGATGTGGTAAAAGTCCTCATTGGCATGTAGTTCATTGGTGGACAGTTGTTGGTATGATTATGACCAGGGATTATTCGGTATAGTCATAACCATTGATGATTACATGAATATCCTTGGCCGTGGAGCAGGGATGATTCGATCTTATTTATTAAGCTGAGTCTCAGCGATAAAGTTGATGAAAAACTTTTTAAATCATAGAAGATAGTAGATTTTATACCTTACTTAACTCTTCTAATGGATTGCTTGATCCGCTGCAGTTAAACTTGTTGTCTATTATATTATTCTATCGGTTTAACATTATTGAAGGCTAATGATAATTTATTCGCATTATCTTAGTCATATTATTTCTTCTTTGGGCTAGTTGAGCTCACCCTTTCTTTCTTTCATCGTTCTCTTGTGAAATGAGAACGTAGGCTGGGACTAGTCGGGAACGAGTGATGGTCCTAGATGGTGCATTAGTAGTCCTCACTATTCTCGTGAAATAGTGTGATAATAAATGTAATGAGGACTCCATTGAGTGTGGATATTGTCTAGATGACAATATTTATATTAAAACTCACAGCCTATGTTTTATCGTATTTTACACGACTGTTGTATAATTAAGTTGTATTTGTATTCAGTACCTTGTATCTGGCGACCCAAGATGGGTGATATATACCTGTTTTGGGGGCGTCACAAATAACCTTTGAGTAAATAGTTACCGTACAATTCAATCCTTCCACCATACAATGTCCCAATTAAATATAAGACATAGAATTACTGTCAAGTCTTAATTTATTTAATTATATGTATTTCGACTCTTAAATGCAGAACTCCAAATAATGCAAGTTAGAAACTCCTTTCTAATTTCATTCTGCCTTGGCCAATGACTAATGGGTTGTCATTTATCGAATCACATAGGACATTTCTCTTCTTTTACTAGAAGTGGTAGATTCTTTATTGTCACACTATTTTACAAAATAGTGACGACTACTATAATAACCATCTTGGACCATTACTTCACTCCCCAACTAGTCCCAGCTATATTCTCGCCTCTTGAGAATAACAATAGAACCAAAAGGAAAAGGGTGAGCTCAACTAGCCTAGTAAAGAATATTATGACAAAAATAATGTAGAACAAATTATCATTAGTTCTCAACAAGGAAAAAACTGATAGAATACAATAGAAAATAAGTTTTAGATCAACAACTGCAGCGGAACAAACAATCCATTAGAAGAGTCAAGTAGAGCATGATGTCTACTATCTTCTATGATTTAAAAGTCCATCATCAATATTTTATCCTGTAACACCAATCAATAAATGTTTCAAATCTATAAATTATCCATGCACTACGGGCCAATGATATTCGTTTGTATCACCAGTGGTAATGATCATGCCAAACAACTGTTCATTTATGCACTACGGGCCAAAGTGGTCTTTCACCACATCATTTTTCTGTAACATTACAGGTCATGATTATACCAATACACAATTCCTGGTCATAATCATACAAATCAACAGTCCATCTATGCACTACGGGCCAAAGATGACTTTCACCATAATATAAGCATGAGGATGATGACAATGATATAAAGAACCAATCAAGTGTGATCAAGGATAAATATTAGAGATTTATAATTCAATTTATCCAGAGTTCAAGAATGTCCAAATTGTCAACATGATAACTAATTGTGGAGTAAAATTCAAGAATTATATTTATGTATCAAAAATAATTTGGATAGAAAAGAAACTAATTTTGTCGTGAATAGTACTCCGTGAATAGTACCCAGAATGAATAGTACCCCGAATGAATAGTACTTAGTGAATAGTACCCTGAATGAAAATATTAAAATTTCAATAAGAGAGTTCAGACCAATATTCCAATGAAATGATATTAGATGAAGCGCAAACCTCAAGGAATTTCTAATAATTTCAGGTATTATAAAAGCAATACTTACCATAGTAAGTTTAGATTTAGGAATATGAAATGAAATAATATACGAAACTGCAAATGGATTTTCACCCGTCATGAGGTAATCCGCGTAGACAGGTCATTTCCACAACTTAATTAAGAATGAATACGAAGGGTTGTTCACCATGCATGCGGTAATCCGCGTAGACAGGTTATTCCCACATATTAATAAAGAATGAATACGAAGAGTTATTCACCAGGCATGCGGTAATCCGCGTAGACAGGTTATTCCCACATATTAATAAGGAATAGAATGACCACCCATACGAGTATTGAAATGTAACAATCCATAGTTTTAATTAAATATTTAAATATTTATTGAATTATATAAATATTTAATGGATGCGTTTATCGTTGAATAAGTATTTATTTAATTGATTTTATGTGATTTGATTATTTATTTGTTTAATAAATAATTAATGAGTTAAGGAAAGTAATTATTTTGAAATAGTAATCTAATTTAATTTAATAATTAAGTTAGAGAGTTTATAATGATTAAATAAATTATTATATTATGCAATGAATTGTTATTAGAATTAATTAAATTAAGTATGAAAACTTAATTAATTAGAAGTGTGACAAATAACTATATTATAAGTGGTTATTAAAATAAATTAAAGTAGTTTTAATTTATTTTGCCAAACAAGGCTTAAATATATTAAGTCTTTAATTTTAAAGCGTTTTGCCAAACAAAGCCCTATGGCTTTTGGATTTCTTTTGAATTTTAAATTATTAATAAAATAACTAAAATAATCAATAGCCTATACGTTTATTTGGTAACTGATATATTAAGTGTGCGTATTATTTTAGCTTATCAGTTTAGCTTTGGCTATCAGTTGAGTTTTTGGGTTTACGTTGAGTCTAAGAAAAGAGTTTTCTGCTAAAAGAAAGTTTCATAGATTTTGAGAAAGAGTCTCAGAGAGAGAAGTAAGAGAACGACAAGTCTCTAATTCTTCAAGCTTTTCTAAGGGTTAACAAGATTTCTTAACAACAAAAGGTATGTTTTAAAACCTTAATATATATATGTTTTTACGTCTCTGTGTTCTTTAAGTTCATTCACTGTGTACAAGGTTTTTATAAAGATTGTTTGTAAACTATGTTTTATAATTGGTTATGATATTACA
The DNA here is from genome assembly GCA_020205605.1 of Panax ginseng. Taxonomy (NCBI): domain Eukaryota; kingdom Viridiplantae; phylum Streptophyta; class Magnoliopsida; order Apiales; family Araliaceae; genus Panax; species Panax ginseng. Next base: position 41,447,210 of record CM035138.1, read on the forward strand.
TGTATCTGTAATTGAAATGATTATAACTAGCATATATATATATGTATATAGATGTTGTATGCTAAAATACATTCAAAGAGAAAAGAAATTGGTTTACATTGGAGTATTGAGGATGAACATGAACGTATGTTTTGTATGATAACAAAATTAGTATGTGATTGTATGATAATTATGATATTGAAAGTTGAGTATATTGATTTGTTATGAAATTCAGAGAATCGTAGTCTCAAGGAATCAAATTAGTTATAAATTTTGGTTACCATGTTCACTGTGTAAACAAACATCGATAATGGAGTTTTGTTTTTAAAAAAAACAGTGCTTTCAAGAATTTAAGTTTTCTAAAATTGTTGTTAAGTTGTGCTAAATTGGTATATGTATGATAAGTAAATGTTTATGAGTAATCATTATAAGTTTTACGTCTTAATTTAGATGTTAGCAGTAGTAATTAGTCCAGAATTTAGTTATTTTGTTCTTCGTGGTTGGGTTTTGCAAGTTTCGACGTCCTAGCGTCAAAAATGGAACCCCAAATACCAAAAATAGAGCCCCAAAGACTGAAAATTCATCTTTCAAATTCATCCCCAGCTCCAATCTTGCACAATGCCAGCATATGACTTCAGATGACTTAGTTCTCGCATGTACATGGCTTTTAATGTAAGTCCTGAGTCGGAAAATTTTGACCTCCTGTAGCAAAATGGCCATAACTTTCTCATACAAACTCCGATTGAGGTGATTCAAGATGATCCAGAACAAGGACGAGTAGACCTACAACTTTTGTTCTTTACATTGTTCAATTTGAGGTCTGTAACAGTAGTCAAAATGGTCATCTTTCGGACTGTTGTGTTTTTGGGGGCAATTAGAGGGCGTCAGGCATGCACATATGCATGTGTAGTGCTCCTGACGATAAAAGATGATGTCCTATGTTATAAAACATGTATGTTAGTAAATGTAATGATGCTTAACATTAATAAATAATGTATTAGATAAGTTATAGAAGCATAGTAAGCATACACAAGAGATGCAAATCGGGCGTGTGACGATTGAACGTCAAAACGTCGTGCCAAGTGTTAATGAACTTAAAAAGTGTTTCAATTCAATTGAAATGAATATTATAGGATACTAAATGGGTTTACTATAAAACCAATAAGTAGTCCTAGCAAGACTTAAGCACTTGAATGAACTTCGATTATGAAATATAGTGAGATATAAGTTGAAAGTTAACACAATCTAATTGAACATTGTGTGCTAATTAATAGGAAAGATTATGAGATGTGGAGTAGAGTTTACATTACAATTACTATGTGTTGTTATGTGACTAATAGTTGATGTGTATGATTATATAATTGTGTAGGGCACGTGAAGTGCGAGATAATCGTAAGTCGTTAATTAATCTATTATTGGTAAACAACGATCAAGACAAGTCTTTCTTGTTCCTATTTGTTACGTGGACTTGATGAACTATTTTAAATTGCATGATATGTTATACATGTTGAAATCATGAAATGCTAAAGTCAATTTATGACTGCATTATTTTGGTTAAATAAGGAGGATTGAGTAAGGTACTCAATCTTTATATTTGCTATATAATGAACTAAAAGCATGTATGCCATGTTGTTTTTTAGTTATTATGATATGTATGTTTAGCATATTATTACGTGTTATGTGATGCATGAAAACTTATTAGATTTTCTTTGGTTCTATCGAGCTCACTCTTGCAAATAACCACTTTTGCAGGTCAAGAAATTAAGGTAAGGATATGTGCTAAGTGAGTTATAGAGATCTATATTCACGAAGATTACTTATGTTTTATGAGAAATGTATGTAAGACTTTGAATGTAACATGCTGTTGAATTATAAATTTAGTTATCCGGTGTATATGGATATCTAGTTATGATATAAGACTTTGTATAGTCATTTTGTTGTAACGATTCATGATATAAGATTGAATCAAAGAGATGTAATGTAAAGGTTGCGATTCAGGACAAGAAAGAAGGAAATGTATAAAAGTTTTAAATATTCCACAATTTTAGTGTTTTTAATATCGAATAATGATGTAAAATTAGAGATTTAATGTATGGTTAACGACCGAAGTGGAGATTTAAATGGTATGAATTTTGGGGTCGTTACAGTTAGTATCAAAGCCATAGGTTATAAACCTTAGGTAGAAATACCGTAGGCTATAACCTTAGAGAATAGAGGTGAAGATAATGAACGAATAAGCTCAAATAGAGTTTAAACAATAAGGGATTAAAACTTGTGTGAAAGGATTCAAAGAAGAATCTCGCAGAGTTATAAGGATTATGAAAGTGGGGTTACCCAACTCCAATAATAAGGATGTATGGTGATAATAAATAGACAATGTCTATACGAAGAGAATGATAAAGAAGTTAAGAATAGAGAGTTATATCTAAGTATGGTGCAATTGTACTCTTTAGTAGTTGATGTATGGTATCTGGGCTAAATGATTCCTTCATAGAGCGGAGGTATATACTGAACTAGTAACTTTCGGAACCTAGTTTGTTGGTTGTTTGTGGGAAACCACTCAATACCATATTGAAAAACATTAGAGACTGATGTGTACCAAGTATAGAAATGGACACGTATGATGAGAGTTTAGAACTTGAATGAAATTTTGAGCGATGTAAATGAAGTTAGAAATTCTTAAAGGAAGAATTGTTATATAAACAAGAAGATTCAAAGAAGAATCTTGAAGAGATATAAAGATAAGAAATGGGAGTTTCCTAACTCCAATAGCCAAGATAACGAATAATGTCGTAAATGATGAAAAAGGGAAAGAATGAGGATCGTAAAACAAAACGATCACGAGTTAACAAAAGAATTTTAAGGGAGATGATTATAGAATAAGATCACGACGTGATCTGTTTAAGTTATAAAAGGAAGATGGTTTGTAATGTTTGAATGATTATAGCTTGATGCTATGAAGATAATGTACTATGATAGTACGAGATAAACTCATGAGGAGTTATACATAATGTGATACGAGGAATTCGTATTGAGCAAAGAGCAAGTTAAGAGCAAGATAGAGTTAGGTGGGGTTTCAATTGAGGACTCATGTGATGGCTGAGTTGTACAAACCTTTGTATGGGCGAGGGTTTTGTGCTTGTACTCAATTTATCACATTGATAATCATTGGAATGTTTGTGTCGCGCTATTTGCTATATGCCTGTTGAGAAGGTGATTCTTTTCTCATGTGTATAATAGATAGGTAGAGTATAGTTAGAGAATATTATAAGGTTAAGTGCGAGTTCTTAAAACTCATACTTATGGTAGGTTCGTGACTCATAATTATATGGTATGTTTTTGAACCCCTCAGCGAATGGACGCCTATGGTCTGACTAGGATAAGTTCTTAAACTCATATGATTGTGGCAAGTTCCTGAACTCATAACGTGTGGTAAGTTTGATGAACTGGGTATAGATAAGTGTGAATGGAGTATTGAGGATGATAGGAATAGATAGACCTATTAAGCAATGGATCATTATAGAAAGTGGAGTTGATGGTGGAAGCATATGTATTCTAAATCTACTAGCTATGCTAGACTTTCGAAATTTATTGACTTCGTGCTGATGTTTACACTTCTATTTTCTTGAAAAACATTGGATCAACTGATGGAACCAATGAGTTTTAACAACAATATTGTTATTCGTATGTCTATGCTAATTGCTTCGGCTAGACAAAAATGATTTGCAATATATCAAAATGTATTTTATATCATTAATGCATCATGTAACCTGGTGCAAAGATGATAAAAACGATGGAGTCATCAATGCAGTATTACCTAGTGTTGGATGTGATCTATGGATCGTCAGCCTCCTATGGTATGATGTAGTATGATAAAATCACCAAATGATGGAATCCTCAACGAATTTTGTAAATACAATGCGGTATCATGACGTCGTAAAAAAGATTTTTGAGATTTCTTTAAGATATGAGAATACATATGTATGTATGTATATGTATATTTCGGTTGATGTCCGAATTGTTGTAGAGGTCTATGCTATTTGATTCAGCTAGACAAATATTGAAAGATGTTCATGAAATTCAAGAGTTTCTTGATAAGTTATGCCAAACCAAATTGTTTTGGTGCGGATTCAGATGTTGAAAAGCTGAGATGAACAACCCTATTATTTAGGGGTTGTGCTTAGTTTATACTTTGCGCTGAAATGTTTGAGCACAATACATGTACGAAGGATTGATCCCCTAAGTACCTTGGAGTCCTTATAGTCGTATGACTGTTAAAGTTAAAGTTGAAAGATTACTTATAATTGTGGACATGGTTCGTGGTCATTAGACCCTCAGTTGAATGCTTGCACTCTAAATTATGAGATGAACAACTCTTTTATTAGAGGTTGCGCTTAGTTTACACTTTCATACCGAAATGTTTGTGCACAATACATAGTACGAAGGGCTTAACACCCTAAGTACTGAGCGTAACGCATATAGTCGTTACAAAACACTACGTTGCGGCCCAACGTAGTGGTACAATAGGCTGGCCACCTAGTGTACGAGTGGAGGGTGTTTTCAGTCTTTGTGATTGATAAACATTCTGCCAAAGAGGGTTTAAAGTGTGAAGAACCCGGGGGGGTGAAGCACTATTAAACCTAGAGAATAGAGTTCAAGGTCTTGTGACCCTCAACATGATTTGGAATCTTTTAAATTCCTGAGTTATTCATACTACTTCCCAATTATTGAACAATTGTGGAAGATTCTTGTTATTCTGCAAGATGGAAGTGAAAAAGGAAAGTATTCCTTAGAAAGAAGTGAGTCATAGAATGCAACACTGAATGATGAATATGTTGAATAAGTGAGAAAAGAGATTTTGAAGTAAGAAGGATATGAGTTATCAAAGAATAATGTAAAACTTTTAATAGAAAAGTTAATAATTGTAGAACGATCTTTGTGGAAAGGAAGTGGTTATAAAACCCAAGGAATGAATGAAGTATTAGTGTAAAATCTATTTTGTTAGATTGAATGAATAAAGATTAATAAATAAAATTTTGAGGACGAAATTCTTAGAAGAAAGGGTAAATGTAATATCCCGAGTGTTGATGTTAACGATCCTTAGAAAAGGAAATGAATGGGTTAAAAGATATATAATACTCAGAATATATTGAGTTCAAGTGAAAGTTATGAAATGAAACCTATAATTTGTTAAAGTAATGAATGTAGTAGGAAATATAAAATCTATATTTAGATAAAATGATGAAAGATTACTCTGAGTTATTTGTTTAATTTGTGTCTTCGATTCCGGGGATAGAATCTTTGTAAAGTAGGGAAGATTGTAATGAATGAGTGGTTTGAGTTGTGATTACGAGGATGTAATCCTTGTAAGGAGGGAATGATGTAACAATCCAGATTTTTAATTAAATATTTAAATATTTATTGAATTATATAAATATTTAATGGATGCGTTTATCGTTGAATAAGTATTTGTTTAATTGATTTTATGTGATTTGATTATTTATTTGTTTAATAAATAATTAATGAGTTAAGGAAAGTAATTATTTTGAAATAGTAATCTAATTTAATTTAATAATTAAGTTAGAGAGTTTATAATGATTAAATAAATTATTATATTATGCAATGAATTGTTATTAGAATTAATTAAATTAAGTATGAAAACTTAATTAATTAGAAGTGTGACAAATAACTATATTATAAGTGGTTATTAAAATAAATTAAAGTAGTTTTAATTTATTTTGCCAAACAAGGCTTAAATATATTAAGTCTTTAATTTTAAAGCGTTTTGCCAAACAAAGCCCTATGGCTTTTGGATTTCTTTTGAATTTTAAATTATTAATAAAATAACTAAAATAATCAATAGCCTATACGTTTATTTGGTAACTGATATATTAAGTGTGCGTATTATTATAGCTTATCAGTTTGGCTTTGGCTATCAGTTGAGTTTTTGGGTTTACGTTGAGTCTAAGAAAAGAGTTTTCTGCTAAAAGAAAGTTTCATAGATTTTGAGAAAGAGTCTCGAGAGAGAAGTAAGAAAGACAAGTCTCGAAATTCTTCAAGCTTTTCTAAGGGTTAACAAGAATTTCTTAACAACAAAAGGTATGTTTTAAAACCTTAATATATATATATTTTTATACGTCTATCTCTGTTTCTTCAAGTTCATTCAACGTGTACAAGGTTTTTATAAAGATTGTTTGTAAACTATGTTTTATAATTGGTTATGATATTACATGTATCTCATAATTGAAATGATTATAACTAGCATATATATATATATATATATAGATATATGTTGTATGCTAAAATACGTTCAAAGAGAAAAGAAATTGGTTTACATTGGAGTATTGAGGATGAACATGAGATTATATGTTTTGTATGATAACAAAATTAGTATGTGATTGTATGATAATTATGAAATTGAAAGTTGAGTATATTGATTTGTTATGAAATTCAGAGAATCGTAGTCTCAAGGAATCAAATTAGTTATAAATTTTGGTTACCATGTTCACTGTGTAAACAAACATCGATAATGGAGTTTTGTTTTTAAAAAAAAACAGTGCTTTCAAGAATTTAAGTTTTCTAAAATTGTTGTTAAGTTGTGCTAAATTGGTATATGTATGATAAGTAAATGTTTGTGAGTAATCCTTATAAGTTTTACGTCTTAATTTAGATGTTAGCAGTAGTAATTAGTCCAGAATTTAGTTATTCTGTTCTTCGTGGTTGGGTTTTGCAAGTTTCGGCGCCCTAGCGCCAAAAATGGAGCCCCAAATAAAAAAATAGCGCCCAAACCCAAATTCATGCCAAATTGAAATTCGTGCCCTAATTATTCTTGCACTTCTTAATACCATCAGATGACTTGGTTCTCTCGTGCATGCATTTAATGTAAGTCTCGAGTCGGACAGTTTTGACCTCCTGTAGTAAAATGGCCATAACTTTCTCATACAAACTCCGATTGAGGTGATTCAAGATGATCCGGAACGAGGACGAGTAGACCTACAACTTTTGTTCTTTACGTTTTTCAATTTGAGGTCTGTAACAGTAGTCAAAATGGTCATCTTTAGGACTGTTGTGTTTTCGGGGGCAATCGGAGGGCGTCGGGCATGCACATATGCATGTGTAGTGCTCCTGACGATAAAAGATGATGTCCTAAGTTATAAAACATGTATGTTAGTAAATATAATGATGCTTAACATTAATAAATAATGTATTAGATAAGTTATAGAAGCATAGTAAGCATACACAAGAGATCTGAATCCAAGTTGTGGATGATTGAACGTCAAAACGCCGTGCCAAGTGTTAATGAACTTAAAAAGTGTTTCAATTCAATTGAAATGAATATTATAGGATATTAAATGGGTTTAATATAAAACCAATAAGTAGTCCTAGCAAGACTTAAGCACTTGAATGAACTTCGATTATGAAATATAGTGAGATATAAGTTGAAAGTTAACACAATCTAATTGAACATTGTGTGCTAATTAATAGGAAAGATTATGAGATGTGGAGTAGAGTTTACATTACAATTACTATGTGTTGTTATGTGACTAATAGTTGATGTGTATGATTATATAATTGTGTAGGGCACGTGAAGTGCAGATAACTGTAAGCTGTTAATCTATTATTGGTAAACAACGATCAAGGCAAGTCTTTCGGTTCCTATTTGTTACGTGGACTTGATGAACTATTTTAAATTGCATGATATGTTATACATGTTGAAATCATGAAATGTTAAAGTCAATTTATGACTGCATTATTTTGGTTAAATAAGGAGGATTGAGTAAGGAACTCAATCTTTATATTTGCTATGTGAACTAAAAGCATGTATGCCATGTTGTTTTAGTTATTATGATATGTATGTTTAGCATATTATTACGTGTTATGTGATGCATGAAAACTGTTAGATTTTGCTGGGCTGTCGAGCTCACTCTTGCAAATAACCACTTTTGCAGGTCAAGAAATTAAGGTAAGGATATGTGCTAAGTGAGTTATAGAGATCTATATTCATGAAGATTACTTATGTTTTATGAGAAATGTATGTAAGACTTTGAATGTAACATGTTGTTGAATTGTAAATTGAGTTATCCGATGTATATGGATATCTAGTTATGATATAAGACTTTGTATAGTCATTTTGTTGTAACGATTCATGATATAAGATTGAATCAAAGAGATGTAATGTAAAGGTTAAAGGAAAGCGATTTTTAAATATTCGGTGTTTTTAATATCAAAAAAAAAAATGTATAAAAGTTTTAAATATTCCGTGTAACAATTTTAGTGTTTTTAATATCGAATAATGATGTAAAATTAGAGATTTAATGTATAGTTTAACGAATTAGACTAAAGTGGAGATTTAAATGGTATCATGAATTTTGGGGTAATATTATTCCTTGATCTAGCATATGATATTCGTTAACCAACTCAATAATGCGCAGAAATCAAATCGCTTAAACCAAATAGCATTCGAGAAATTAAATCGATTATCAAGAATGAATTTCATGTGAGAAGGAATAAATAATGAATACTCAATTAACCATTAATTATAAATAAGGTTCAAAATCCCTTAGAACTGAATAAAAAGAACTTAACTCATGTCTTCAATCCTCCAATATTGTAGATGAGAGAATGTAGTAGATGATTGAATGAATAAAACCCTGACTATCATCCTCTATTTATAGTGTTAGACAAAGTCCTAAATCCTATGGGAAGTAGAAATCAAAATCTTAAAAGGAATTACAAATCATAACTAGTTTCCATAAAGAAATAGAATCTAATTTGGAAATAAGTCTTAGTATAAAGTAAATCCTAAAGCTAATAGAAATAATAATCCCATTCCATGCTGAAATCTGCCACAACCTGCATTTAGAAACTTTTCAAAAATCCAAGATTTTCCAATTTTCGCGCTCAAATTCGCTGGGGCGAATTTTCATTTTCTGTTGCGACGTCATTTGGTAAAATAAGCATAACTTTTGATCTGGGAGGAGTTACGGGGCCTGCTATCTATCAAAACGAAGATATTGACGAGATATACAACTTTCATTCTTTAAGATTTGACAGATTATGGTTGTATCAAGGTCGAAATCAGGCTCCAAGTGACTGCTATGCAAATTACAACTTCCAAACTTTGAGGTTCAACTTCTGTCTGGTAAAAAGATCATAACTTCTTCATATGAATTTCAATTGGGATGATTCAAGATGTTCCAGAAAGCTAAGGAAGAGCTCTACAATAAAATCCAAGTCCCAAGCCAAGACCATGCATCCAACTTAATGCTAACAACCCTGCAATTTTTCTTTTTTTCTCATTTCAGCTCCAATTCTTCCTGAAATCATTAAACACATTAATAAGCTCATATACACATGAAACATGGAATAAAACTAAACATAAAGGAATTAAAATAAATGAATAATATGCACTCATCAATACTGCAATAGTGTAGTAGGAGAATACTCTTCTTCTTTCTCTCTGATTCTCTCTCTATAGTTTTCTCTTGTGAGTCTTAGTGAATTGGTGAGAATGAAAAAAGAAATAAGCTTCTATTTATAGAACATTTCTAGCTAAGCCCTTACAATGTGAAGAGTCAAGTGGCTTGACGACTGGTAATGTGAAAAGACAAGTGGTTTAACGCCTGTAATGTGAAAAGGCAAGTGGTTTGACGCCTATAATGTGAAACGGCAAGTGGTTTGACGTCTGGTAAAGGCAAGTACAATTGGCGAAAGTGACTCTTAGATGATGACCTATGGGTCCCATAGAATAAACCAAACTTACAACAAACGTCTCATAACAAACTTCTTATTCATTTCAAAGATTGAATAAATATTTACCACAATCACTTTATCTTCAATCAACACATTTTTAATCTTTCAAAAATTCTTCATCAATAATATTATAACTCATAATATTGATAACCAGATCATTCACATGAAAGAGTGGGCTTTTCGATAAGGATTTCTCCTTATTGGCGTGCAATTAAATAACCTAACTCATTTTCTCGACAGAACTTTCTAGACATTGTCAATATTGAAAATAATAATATGAATAATTGTGTCGTCTCAATTATTGATTTAATAATATAAAATATTGTGCAGGTGATACTGTGACAATAATTGAATCAATAATATGAGATACTATGCTACAACTACTGTTGTAATTATTGAATGAAACTGAGTGACTTCTTATATAAGCATCAATAATCAGAGATATTGTGCAATACTGTGTGCTACTGTGTAACAACGCGTATTACTGTAATTTTATCACCGAGTATTTCAACAGTTTAACGGTAAAAAATTTAACGTTATTTTATGTAAATGTTATTTTTGTCGCTTTCTATATCCGACAGTTATTCCGTTGTGGGGTCCACCAATGATTGCATCGTAGTACGAATATTCTCTGACCAAACGAATATTTTATGACAACTTGCTTACTTTGCAAAATTTGCACATATCACCCATAACTATATCATTATATCAAATCAACACCTTATTATTCAAAATAATATTTAGAGAAAATTAAATATTTATTCATAAAAAGTTGGGGTCTTACATATTTGATATTTCTGACAGAATTTCTGTCAGAATTCTGCAATTGCAAAATTTGTGGGCCCTACAAGTATATTTATTTATTATTTAATTAGTTTTCTAATATTAAAATAAACTAAGTAGCATTTACTTAGTTTTTTTACTACTAAAATTAAATTAAATTAAAATAAAATAAAATAAATTAAATTAAATTAAATTAAATTAAAACAAAATAAATTAAATTAAAATAACAAAAATAACAAAAAATAAAATAAAATAAATAATTAATAATAAATAAAATAAATAAATAAATAAATAATAATAAAATATAAAATATAAAATATAATACAATACAATTAAATACAATACAATACAATGAAACCTAACTGTAATTAAATATAATTCATGCATGGACCACATGCATGAAACCTAATGTAATGGAACTCGTTTGACATTCATTCATGCATGGACCACATACATGAACATCCCGAATGTGTGGTCTGTGCAATTAAAGATGTCAGCCGACCGGAGTTGGATGTACCGTAGGATACTCAGTGATGGGAGGGGATTAGTCTCAGCTTATTGTGATGGGGTATCAGATTTCTTGAACAAAGCAATAGAACATGTTGATGATCCGAACGGGAAGATGTGATGCCCGTGTGTCAAGTGTACAAACATGATCTAAAAGAAAGTCGATGAGATTAAATTCGAATTATTTTTTCGTGGATTTGTGGATGGGTACTTTGTATGGACTCATCACAAGGAATCAGCTGAGCTGAGAGAAGTGATCGACAGTACTGTGGAACAACCAATTCTATGGGATTTATATGCCTAAAATTATGATCCGGTGGAGATGTTGGTCGATGTTTATGGCCTTACTAATATTGACTGGGCTGAATATGAGCCTTCTTTAAGCAGTGCTAAGCAAGTGCCAAATGATACAGTTGCCACCATTTACATGTTGCTATTTGAATCTAAGGTCTTGTTGTATCCGGGAAATGATACGGACACCAAGCTTTCTGCAGTGATGATGCTCTTATACTTCAAGAATTAGCACGACTGTAGTGAGAGAGGTTTCAACGATTTGATTGTTATAGTTGGACAGTTCTTACCCAAGGATCATACTCTTCCTGCGAATTATTAAGAAGTGAAGAAGATGGTCAAGGGGTTAAATATGGGGTATTAGAAAATCAATGCTTGTGAGCAGGATTGCATGTTATACTATGGGGAGGATAGATCTAAGGGACAGTGTGATATATGCAGCTTACCGTGCTACAAGGTGACAAAACATGGGGGGAAGGAGAAACATGTTCCCAGGAAGATCTTACGGTACTTTCCTCTTGCGCCGAGGCTTTAGCAGCTATTCATGTCATCTCATACGGCTCAATATATGAGTTGGCATCGAACAAGGGATGTCATGCCTGGTCAGCTGACTCACCTAGCAGATGGAGATGAATGGAAGAGATTTGATGCAAATTATCCTGAGTTTGCAAAAGAAGTTAGGAATGTTAGGCTTGGCATGGCTACCGATGGCTTTTGCCCTTTTAATAATTTTAGTCAGCCGTACTCAATTTGGCCAGTCATTATGGTTGCTTATGATCTTCCACCGTCAATGTGCATGAGGGATCCGTATTTGTTCTTGACTTTACTCATATCGGTGTATAAAAGTCCCACAAAAGACATTAACGTGTACCTTCAACCGTTAGTAGATGAACTAAAGATGTTATGGGAGATAGGGGTCCAGACGTATGATAAATTGATATGCGAGAATTTTATGATGAAGGCAGCCCTGTTATGGACTATCACTGACTTTTCGGCTCTTGGGATGGTTAGTGGTTAGTCAACTCATAGGAAGTTGTCATGTCCAGTGTGTATGGGGGATGTGCAAGGCAATCAGTTGTAGCATGGGCAGAAATATAGTTTCTTTGGAACTGCTCGTAGATTCTTGCCTCTTGATCATAATTACAGAAAGATGTCTGCACAGTTCAACAGAAAGACAAAGAAAAAGGGCCGGAGTTGTTGGTCGACTGTCGGGTAGTGAGGTCTTGGGCTGGTTGAACCAGCTTGATTTTCCTTTGCCGGGGAAGGAGCAAAGTAAATTAAGAGCAATTGGGTACGGGAAGACTCATAATTGGACACACTCACCCATATGGTTTGAGTTGCCGTATTGGGGCACACTTTTAGTTAGTCATTATATAGATGTCATGCATACCGAAAAGAATATTTTCGAGAACTTGTTTTACATTGTGTTAGATGCGAGTAGTAAAACCAAAGAAAATGACAACGCTCGAAAAGATTTGGAGGTATTGAATATTAGGCTAGAATTATGGCTTCGCCTTAAAACTACAAAACCTAAAGCTCCATTTTGTCTTACTAAGCAACAAGTTGAAGACGTGTGTAAGTGGGTTAGTGGGTTGAAGCTCCCAGATGGATATGCGTCGAACATAACACGTTGTTGTAAGGTCGAGCAATTAAAAATTTTTGGATTCAAAAGTCACGATTATCATGTAATCATGCAGAAGTTCTCACACAAATACTTAATACATGTTTTATGAATGTTTTTATTAGGCCTTGAGGAGGACCTTGGGCCTAGATCTCACCATTTTAGAGTTTTGGGATAGAGCCCACACGCCTAAAGACGAGCGTGCTTTGTCTCAGGCAGCTTTAGCTATACGAGTAAAACTCATCTTACTATTTAGCTTTTAGTAATATCCAATTATAAATAAAATGATATAATTAACATACGTATACAAAATAAATTACATAACCAATTTCAAAGGCTTCGGAACCAGCGTATAGCTGAGCTGAAGGCTATTAGGAGGGGTTCTGAGCCGTTAGATTCTGCCACCCCTTCCCGATATTGTATTAGATTGGGATGAGGAGCTGAGACTATGGGTCGCGTCTCAGGATCCCCCTACTAGCAGTACTGACAGATATCAAGTGTTGGGTCTGCCGAGGATACCCGCATATACACTTCTTGGAGGTAATATTTTTTATGTTTCACGAAATTATCAGAATTTATAACATTATACAAATTATTATTATTAGTAATGGAATTTATCTATTTTTGTAGGCTCCAGCCAGCGCCAACGTCCGAGAGCACATGTCGGACCATTTCATACGGGCGCTGACTTAGATGGCGAGATCTTCTAGAGGCTGATAGGGGCCGTATCGGATAGGTTCTGTACCGATCCGATCTTTCATCATAAGAAGTTGCCTAGCAGTTCTCGTCTTCACCAGGTTGCTCAAGATAATATAGCAGGGGCCTCCGTAGAGAGTACAGGATTACCGCGAGAGCAGTTCGACGCTTTCAGTGGTGAGATGCTCCAGATGGTGATTACCCTCTTGGAGGAGGCTTTTCGTCTGCCCCCGCCTACTCAAGTATTCTTATTGTTTATGTTATTTTCTATTAAGGCTAGCTTGTTAATTCTCAGATATATACGGACTAATGATTTTTATTTATAATTCTTTTAACAGGGTGGCGATAACGAGCGGACTGACGATGATGACTAGGAGGACGACCAAGATTTTCAGACACCAGACGGACATCATCCACCTCCGCCCGATGTTAATACTATTACTAGATTATAGCTCATTTGTATTTATGTTATTCATTCTAGTTCATTAGTACATATTTATGTTATTCATTTGTAGAACATTTGTACATATTGTAGTTTATATAGTTGTGTCTGTATAATGATATTGCGCTGTATTCATTCATTTGTAGAACATTTATAAATATCATTATTGATGTGATGATACATTAGCTTATATTTGTTATCGTTGTTGATGTTATTTGTTATCAATTAGTCGATTACGTTGTTGTTGTAAAATGGTACAGGTTTTTAGCACTACGTTAAATATTTGAATGTGAAATATATTATTGTCTGTCTGTAGTGGGATAAAACAGGTTACAGGTACATAAATGGGTTTAAATACCTAGAAATTACATTTTCAAAAAATTTATCAAAAAAAATTCCTTAATTTCGACGGGATAAGCTATTTCCGACTGATATTCCGTCGGATTTATAAGCCCAGATTAATTTCCAAATAATTTATTTTATTTTATTTTTAGTCGAAAATACCTTAGTTTCGAGGGAAGATTCCGTCGAGAACGGAGGTTAAATATATTTTGTGTAATTTATTTTTCCGTTGAAGATAAGCTATAACCGAGAGAAAATTCCGTCAGAAATAATTTGGTGTTATCCTCGACGAAAGTGGTCCCTCGTAATTAATCAGTCGAAGATAGAGTACTTGCGACGGAATTGTTCCCTTGAAATAAGTTTGTCAAAGATATGATATATTCGACGGAAATCCGTTAACAATATGTCAGTCAAAGATAACATAAGCTCGACGGAATTTACAACGGACTTTATCTCTAACGTGTATATATACGACCGAATTTTTGACGGAACAGTCCCTCGGAAATAAGCTAGTTCCGACTGAATAGTTTTATGTTCGAGGGAAAATTCTGTCGGAATTAGGGCTTTTTCTAGTAGTGTTTGGATCAAGTTGGATTAAATAGTTGTCAATTGTCACATATACATTATAACTAGCACTTTCCATAAATATAATAAAATAAAATAAACTTTTTATAACTATGTAAATTGTAATCTATGTATTGAGGATAAATAATAAATAAAAGTTTCTATAAACATATTGTTAAAGTTTTAGTCAAATATTTGAGAAAAAATAGTTAAATATTCAATGTAAGCTTTTGAATCTAATTTTAAATTATAAATATGCATATACGCTACAGTATATTTGTAAGACCCCAACTTTTTATAAATAAAATTGAATTTTCTCTATTCATTATTTTGAAATAATAAGATGTTAATTTGATGTAATGCTTTAGTTATGGATGAAATGTTCAAAATTTTCAAAATAAACAAGTGGTCATAAAATATTCGTTTTGTCAGGGAATATATGTTTGGTTGTGGAATATTCTTGTCATTTGGGAATATTCGCATGCGGCACCATGACCATTTTTGGGGGCCCATAACGAAATAACATGCTTGATATAAAAAGCGACAAAAATAACTTTTTTATAAAAATAACGGTGTAGTTGTTACCGTTAAAACTGTTGGAATACCCGGTGGTTAAAATACTGTAATACGCGATGTTGCACAGTGGCCCATGGTATTGCACAGTATTTCTGATTATTGATTCTTACGTAAGAAGTCATTCAATAATTGATACAATAAAATTGCACAGTCTTTCATAATATTGGTGCAATAATTGCTACAGTGATAATTGAATAGTATTTTGCATTATTGATTCAATAATCGTCACGACACAATAACTCATATTATTGAATTAATATTATTGGATAGCATTATTGATAATGTCTAGAAAGTTCTGTCGAGGAAAGGGGTTAGGTTATTTAATTGTGCGCCAATAAGAAGAAATTCTTATAGGAAAGCCCCCTCTTTCCTGGGAACGATCTGGTTATCAGTATTTTGAATCTATAATATTAATTAGTAATTGTAAGACCCCCAACTTTCATAAATAAAGATTATTTTTCTCCAAATATCATTTTTGAATATTATGGTGTGAATTTGATATAATGTTATAGTTGTGGGTAATATTTATAAATTTTGCAAAGTAAGCAAGTTGTTATAAAATATTCGTTTGGTTGGGGAATATTCTTTTTGTCGGAGAATATTCGTACGATGACACAATCATTGGTGGACTTCACAACAGAATTATTGTCGGAGTTAGAAAATGACAGAAATATCTTTTTATAAAAATAACGGCGAAAGTTTTACCGTTAACTATTGAAATACCCGGTGGTAAAAGTACAGTAATACGCGTGGTTACATATATAGTAGCACATGGTATTGATTATTGATGCTTACGTAAGAATCCACTCAATTATACTCAATTATTGCTATAGTAATTGCTGCATAGTATCTCATATTAATGATTCAATTATTATCACAGTATTATCTGCATAATATTTTATATTATTAAATCAATAATTGAGGCGACAAAGTTATTCATATTATTATTTTCAATATTGACGATGTCTAGAAAGTTCTGTCGAGGAGAGGTTTGGTCACCTAATTGCACGCCAATAGGGAGAAATCCTTATCGGAAAGCCCCCTCTTTCCTGGGAATGATCTGTTTGTTAAATATTGTGAGTTATAATATTAATGATGAATAATTTTTGGAAGATTAAAAATATGTTGATTGAAGATAAAATGATTTGTGGTAATATTTATTCAATCTTTGATATAAATAAAAAGTGTGTTATGAGACGTCTGTGGTAAGTTTGGTTTATTCTATGGGGCCCATATCTCATCATCTAAGAGTCATTTTTGTCAATAGTAATTGCCTTTACCAGACGTCAAACCACTTATCGTTTTATATTATAAGCGTCGAACCAATTATCGTTTCACATTACATGCGTCGAACCAATTGTTGTTTCACATTACAGGTGTCGAACCAATTGTCGTTTCTCATTACAGGCATTGAATCAATTGTCGTTTCACATTACAGGCGTCAAACCACTTGTTGTTTCACATTACAGGCGTCAACCCACTTTTCTTTTCACATCACCAGTCGTCAAGCCACTTGCCTTTTCACATTGTAAGGGCTAAGCTACAAATCTTCTATAAATAGAAGCTTAATTCTTCTTTCATTCTCACCAATTCACTACGACTCATAAGAGAATTTTATAGAGAGAGAATCAGAGAGAAAGAAGAAGAGTATTCTGTTACTACACTAGTTCAGTATCCAATCTCCTACTAATGTAAGGGGTATTATTTCTTTCGTATTCGTAAGTGATATTATTCTTGTTCAATATTCGTAAGAAATAATATTTTCTTCCATACTCTGTAGTATGTAAGTAATATTATTTCGTTTCATATTCCTAATTCTACACTTATGTTGATAATATTGCTTCTATACTCCATGAAATTAGTAGAATATCCTTGAACTTTGCGCTTCATCTAGTATCATTTCACAAAGGATATTTTTCTGAACATTTTGTTAAAGTTTAATCTTTTCATGTCGGAGTACTATTCACGGGGTACTATTCATGATAAAAATTGATTTCTTTTATGTCAAAATTATTTTTGATGCAATATTATTCTTGAATTTACTCCACAAAGCAGTATCACGCTGGCAATTTGGACATTATTGAATTCTGGATAAATTGAATTATAAATCTTTAAAATTTATCCTTGCTCTCATTTAATTGAATTCTTATATCATTGTCATCATCTTCATGTTTATATTGTGATGAAAGTCATCTTTGGCCGTAGTGCATAGATGGACTATTAATTGGTATGATTATGACCAAGAATTATTCGGTATAATCATGACCCGAAATGTTACAAATGATGTGGTAAAAGTCCTCATTAGCTCGTAGTGCATTGATGGACAGTTGTTGGTATGATCATAATCATTGATGATAATAATGAATATCCTTGGCCCATAGTGCATGGATAATTCAGTGATATGGATTATTTATTTAGTTGAGTCTCAGCGATAAAATTGATGATAAACTTTTTAAATCATAGAAGATAGTAGATATCATGCTCTACTTGACTCTTCAAATGGATTGTTTGTTTCGTTGCAGTTAAACTTGATGTTTATTATATTTTATCAGTTTAACACTGTTGAAGGCTAATGATAATTTATTCTGCATTATCTTAATTATAATATTTCTTACTGGGCTAGTTGAGCTCACCATTTTGCTTTCATTGTTCTCGTCAGAAAATGAGAATATAGTTGGGATGAGTCAGGAAATAGAGTGACGATCCAGATATGTGGATATAATAGTCCTCACTATTATGTGAAATAGTGTGATGGTAATTGTAATGAGAACTTTATTTGAGTTTGGATACTCTCTACGAGATATTATCCGTGTTGAAACTCTCAGTTATGTCTTGTCGTACTGTATCAAAGAAGTTTGTATTTAAATTCTGTACCATGTATTTGGCGACCCAAGATGGGTGATGTATACCTATTTTGGGGGCGTCATAGTAATAATTATTGAAGAACTGTAAATAATTTATGAATATGATAAGGAAATATTTATTTATGTGGATATAAATGAAGGAATTAATGCTGATGTGTTTTATCAGTATTTTGTCGGAATGGAGGTATTAAAAATCATATGTATGTGGATTTCGGTCATTTTCTGTTTGAAATTTGGAAAATCTTTCTTCTACAAAGTTGTATAGAATTAAATTTCCTATGGAATGGACATAAAATTTGTATTTTTCTGATAAAAGAGCTATTTATTATGAATTATTAAAGTTTTTGAAATAAATATTTTTAATTAAAAACATAGGTGGGCCCCACATTTTTTTATGGAAAAATGTTGAATTTGGTGGGCCCTACTGATGGTGTGCTAAATTTGGTCAAGAAGGTGTGCGTAGGAAAATTTTAAAGAATATTAATATTTTATTATTTTAGTCTGTTTTGGCATTCTGACATTTTTCTGTAAATAGGGTACTTAGTTAAAATTGAAAATCACACCAGAATCTGAAGTTTTCTATCTCTATAATATCGAGTGTATTTTTGTGAGTATTTAGATACTTTAAGAGTTGCTATTCAGTGCAAATTTCCTTCAGCGTTATATCCGATATTCCAGTTAAAAGTACTGTTATTTTGAGGTAAGGGATGTTATTTTCTTGGTAAATGATGTTATTTCTTTCAATATCATTATACTGAAATATTGGTATGAATTTTATTATAAAATTTTTACCTTTTCATGTCGAGGTTACTATTCAAGTATACGACACTATTCACGTATACGACACTATTCACGAGTACTATTCACGAAGTATAATTTTTCTTGTGAAATTTCTACCTTTTCATGTCGGGGTTAGTATTCACGTATACGACACTATTCATGTATATGGCACTATTCACGAATACGGCACTATTCATAAAAAAATTAAATTTTCTTTTTCTGTGTCCAAGTTGTCTGTTATGGTTCCTATCTTTGATTGGATCTATGTTTTGAACTTTATTCTTGAATTTTTCTCCACAATTGATTATTATGGTATTCTTGAACTTGGATAAATTAAATTACGAATCCTGAATCGTGTCCTTTATCTCACTGGATTCGTTCTTTAAAATATTTTTCATCATCCTCAGTCTTAATGGTGATACTTGATAAATATCTTTGGTCTGTAGTGCAAAGATGAATGATTACCTACTAAATATCTTCAGCCCGTAGCGCAAAGATGGACAGGTGTTGAGATGAACATGACCAACTGGTGATATAAATGAATATCTTTGGCCCGTAGTGCAAAGAATAATATTTGATTCAAGATGTATATTGATTGATGTTGCAGGGACAAAATATTGATGATGGAATATTAAATCATAGAAGATAGTAGACTTCATTATCTAATTAACTCTTCTAATGAATTATTGTTTCCGCTGCAGTTGTTGATCTAAAACTTGTTGTCTATTATATTCTATCCAATTTTTCCCTGTTGAGGACTAAGGATAATTTGTTGTACATGGGCTAGTTGAGCTCACCCTTTTCTTTATTGTTCCATTTTTCTCAAGAGGCGAGAATATAGCGGGAAGTAGTCGGGGGTGTGGAGTGATGGTTCCAGATAGTTGTTTTAGCAGTCCTCACTATTTTGTAAAATAGTGTATCAATAATTGTAATGAAGACTTATTTGAGTTTGAATATTGTCCAGAAGACAATATTTGTTGTAAGACCCCAACTTTTATGAATAAAGAATAATTTTCTCGAAATATATTTTTGAATATTATGGTGTGGATTTGATATATTTTTTATAGTTGTGGGTAATATTTACAAATTTTGCAAAGTAAGCAAGTGGTTATATAATATTCGATTGGTCGGGGAATATTCGTTTTAACAGGGAATATTCGTACAACGGAACAATCATCGGTGGACCCCACAACAGAAGTATTGTCGTAGTTAGAAAACGACAGAATTAACTTTTTATAAAAATAACGCGAAAGTGTTACTGTTAAAACTGTTGAACTACCCGATAGTAAAAGTACAATAATACGCGTGGTTGCATAGTAGCACACGGTATTGATTATTGATGCTTACGTGAGAAGTCACTCAGTTATACTCAATTATTGCTACAATAATTGTTGCATCATATCTCTCATATTATTGATTCAATTATTGTCACAGTATCTGTAACGACCCCAAAATTCATACCATTTAAATCTCGACTTCGGTCGTTAACCATACATTAAATCTCTAATAAAACATCATTATTCGATATTAAAAACACTAAAATTATGGAATAATTAAAACGTTTATACATTTCCTTCTTTCTTGCCCTGAATCGCAACCTTTACATTACATCTCTTTGATTCAATCTTATATCATGAATTGTTACAACAAAATGACTATACAAAGTCTTACATCATAACTAAATATCCATATACATTGGATAGCTCAACTTACAATTCAACAACATGTTACGTTCAAATTATGAAATACATTTCTCATAAAACATAAGTAATCTTCGTGAATATAGATCTCTATAACTCACTTAGCACATATCTTTACCTTCAAATCTTAACCTACAAAAGTGGTTAGTTGCAAGAGTGAGCTCGACAGCCCAACAAAGTCTAACAATTTTCATGCATCACATAGCACATAATAACATGCTCGATATACATCTCATTAAAGTAACACGGCATACATGCTTTTAATTCACATAGCAAATATAAAGATTGAGTTCCTTACTCAACCATCATTACTTAGCCAAAACAATGCAGTCATATATTGACTTTAACATTTCATGATTTCAACATGTATAACATATCATGCAATTTAAAATAGTTCATCAAGTCCACGTAGAAAATAGGAACCGAAAGACTTGCCTTGATCGTTGTTTACCAATAACAGTTTAACAGTTTACAGTTATCTGCACTTCACGTGCCCTACACAATTATATAATCATACACATAAACTATTAGTCACATAACAACACATAGTACTTGTAATTTAAACTCTACTCCACATCTCATAATCTTTCCTATTAATTAGCACACAATGTTCAATTAGATTGTGTTAACTTTCAACTTATATCTCACTATATTTCATATTTGCATTTCATTCAAGTGCTGAAGTCTTGCTTATTAGTGTTATATTAAATCTATTCCATATCTTATAATATTCATTTCAATTGAATGAAAACACTTTTTAAGTTCATTAACACTTGGCACGGCGTTTCGACGTTCAATCGTCACACGCCTGATTTGCCTCTCTTGTGTATGCTTATTATGCTTCTATAACTTATCTAATACATTATTTAATAATGTTAAGCATCATTATATTTACTAACATACATATTTTATAACTTAGAACATCATCTTTTATGGTCGGGAGCACTACACATGCATATGTGCATGCCCGACGCCCTCCGATTGCCCCCGAAAACATAATAGTCCTAACGATGACCATTTTGACTACTTCTACAGACCTCAACTTAAAAAACTTAAATCATGAAAGTTGAAGGTCTATTCGTCCTCGTTCCGGATCATCTTGAATCAACTCAATCGAAGTTCGTATGAGAACGTTATGGCCGTTTTACTACAGGAGGCCAAAACTATCCGACTCAGACTTTTGTTCCAGCGTCGCGGTGCAAGAACTAAGTCATTCAGTGGCGCCGCAGCACGAGATTGGTGATGGGGCGCGAATTTCAACGCTGGGGCTCCATTTTTTGCATTTGAAGCCAAAACTAACGTAACGCAAATTTCAAGAAAGAATGTAACAACTAAATTTATGTCTATAACTTAATTTTTAACACTAATTAACATGTATAACTTATGTCAATTACACATATACACATTACCCAACATGCATATACTAATTTAAACCACTAAACAACAATCACAGAAAACTTAATTCCTTGAAAACATTGTTTTCAACCAAAACACCATTATCGATGTTTGTTTACACAGTGAACATGGTAAACATAATTTATAAACCAATTTGATTCCTTTGAATTATGTTTCTCTGAATTTCTTACCCCGTTATCATATACAAGGTTCAATTTCATAACTTCACAATTAACGTACACTAATTTTGTTATCTTACAAAAATCATATTCATGCATATGTGTTCACTGTAAAATCAATTCCCCTTACTTGTATACATAAATTAGCATACAATCTTGTCTATACGCTAAACATACAATCATATATATATATATATATATATATATATATATATATATATATATATATATATGCTAGTATAACACTTACAAAAAACATAGTTTTACAAGAATTTTGTAAAACTTTCTACTCAATGAAAAGAAAACACGAGAGACATATAAATTATATGTGTATCTAGTATTAAGGTCATAGACATACCTTTTGTTGTTAAGAAATTAGTGTTAAACTCTTATAATAGCTTGAAGAACTCTTTTCTTGTTGCTTCTCTTTCTCGCACTCTCTCAAAACTCTCATGTCTCTAAGTTTTCTCCGACAAAACTTCTTCTTTTTCTTACTTAGGCTTTAGCCAAATAGAATATACGTAAAATAAAAACACAAACAACGTCGATTTTTAAAACGCCTAAAAACCGACGCTATACTTAATATACTAATAAATTATCGATTTAAAAAATAATATATATATTATATTTATATTTTGTTTAATTTAATTTATATTACTAATAAATCAAATTTAAAAATCCAAAATCCATAGGGCTTTGTTTGGCAAAATTATTTAATAATTAAAGACTTAATATATTTAAGCCTTGTTTGGCAAAACTAAATTAAACTCCTTTAATTTATTTTAATAACCACTTATAATAAAGTTATTTGTCGCACTTCTAATTAATTAAGTTTTCATACTTAATTTAATTAATTCTAATAACAATTCATTGCATAATATAATAATTTATTTGATCATTATAAACTCTCTAACTTAATTATTAAATTAAATTAGATTACTATTTCAAAATAATTACTTTCCTTAACTCATTAATTATTTATTAAACAAATAAATAATCAAATCACATCAAATCAATTAAACAAATACTTATTCAACGATAAACACAACCATTAAATATTTATATAATTCAATAAATATTTTAATATTTAATTAAAAAATCTGGGTTGTTACAGTATCATCTGCATAATATTTATTATTATTAAATTAATAATTGAGATGACAAAGTTATTCATATTATTATTTGCAATATTGACAATGTGTAGAAGTTCTGTCAAGGAGAGGTTTGGTCACCTAATTGCGCGCCACTAAGGAGAAATCCTTATCGGAAAGCCCCTACTTTCCTGGGAACGACTTGATTGTTAAATATTGTGAGTTATAATATTAATGATGAATAAGTTGTGTTGATTAAAGATGAAATTGATAGTTCCATTGTGCTGGGATTATTAGTGTTAGTGGAAATCGACATTTATTTCGATAATAATTGATGTCTGGAGGTTATATTGACCAATCGGGTAATTAATCGGATAAATGAGTAATTAATTGTTATTATTTCACATGCTTATAACTATTTGTTCACATGTGTGTACTATTGATTCACATTCATGTACTATTAGGAGAGGTGGAGCAAGATTGATAATACTTGCATGACTAAATTAAAAATGGAGGTATAGTTGAAGGTACTATACTATAATTAGTTTTTTCACATGATTATACTATTGAGTCACATGATTGAACTATTAATTCACATTATTTACTATTAGGGGAGGTGGTGCAAGTTTGATAATACTTGCAGGACTAAATTAAAAATGAAGAAAAAGAAGAAGGTATTATACTGTAATATTTCGAGCCCCAAAACGTGCAATATCGAAACTATATTTTCCTATAAATAAAAGCTCATTCTTCTTTCATTTCTCACCAATTCACAAAAGCTTTAGAGCAATTATTATAGAGAGAGATTATAGAGAGAAAGAAGAAGAGAAGTCTGCTACCTCACTATTCCAGTATCCAGTTTTTCTAAGGTAAGGGGTATTATTCTTTCGTATCCATGGAGTTATTTTCTTTCAATACTCGTAAGGGTTGTTATTCCATTCTTTATTATTATGTTGGAATAACCTGTCTATGCGAAGTACCGCATACATGGTGAAATTCTTCTGTTATTCCATTATTTATTATTCTGTTGGAATAACCTGTCTGTGCGGTCTATCGCATGCCTGGTGAATTCTGTTGTTATTTCATTCTTTATTATTATGTTGGAACATCCTGTCTGTGCGAATTACGCATGACCTGGTTCCATTCTTTATTATTTTGTTGGAATAATCTGTCTACGTGGATTACCGCATGGCGACAAAAATCCATTTGCGGTTTTATATATTCTATTATACTCAGTTGATTAAAGTTTTGGCTTCTATACTCCATGAAATTAGTGGAATATCCTTGATATTTGCGCTTCATCCAGTATCTTTTCATGGAAATATTCTTCTGAGCATTCTTGAATTTTACTCCACAAAGCAGTATCATGTTGACAATTTGGACGTTATTGATTTTTGGATAAATTAAATTATAAATCTTTACAAATTTATCCTTGAACTTGTTTTATTGAATTCTTATATCATTGTCATCATCCTCATGTTTATAATATGTTGAAAGTCATCTGTGGCCTGTAGTGCATAGATGGACTTGGTATGATTATGACTAGGGATTATTCGGTATAATCATGACCGTATTGTTACAAATGATGTGGTAAAAGTCATCACTGGACATAGTGCATTAATGGACAGTTGTTGGCATGATCATGACCATTGATGAATACACGAATATCCTTGGCTCGTAGTGCATGGATAATTTGTGGTCGTGATACTAATGAATATCCTCGGCAGAAGTAGTGCGTGGATGATGTAGTTTATTTATTAAGTCGAGTCTCAATTGATAAAAGTGATGAAAAACCTTTTAAATCATAGAAGATAGTAGATTTTATTCTCTACTTGACTCTTCTAACGGATTGCTTGTTCAACACGCAGCTTAAACTTGATGTTTATTATATTTTATCGCTTTAACATCGTTGAAGGCTAATGATAATTTATTCGCATTATCTTAGTCATAATATTTCTTACTAGGCTAGTTGAGCTCACCTTTCTTTCACCGTTTCTCTTGAAAATGAGAACATAAGCCGGACTAGTCGGGGAACGGAGTGACGGTCCATAGATGATAGCATTAGTAGTCCTCACTATTCTGTTAAATAGTGTTACAATAAATGTAATGAGGACTCCATTGAGTGTGGATATTGTCTAGATGACAATATTCTTATTATAACTCTTAGATTATGTTTTCTCGTATTTTACACGACTGTTGTATAATAAAGTTGTATTTGATTTTTGTACCATGTATTTGGCGACTCAAGATGGGTGATGTATACCTATTTTGGGGGAGTCACAGTTGGTATCAAAGCTTAGGGATATGATCCCTAGCTGAGATTTGAGACAAGAACTATGAGGGGAGAGACGGGGAATTCCTTCACTAGTATGACCTACCTAAGTTTATTTGGTATTTATTTGGTTGGTTAGAGTATAGGGATAATATGTGACATGTCAATTAACCCTTGTTTTGTGGCAGTTTTTGAAAATGACATCCGAGAATGTTGAGAATAGCAATGGAGCGCAGGAGACCGTTAAGTCTCCACAGATCAATAATCAGGATAATGTGCATCAGGAAGGCGACAATCCTCATGCAAACAAGAACACTGACCAAATGATGAACGATGGAATGTTAAGAGGCTTTATGCAATTCATGCAACATCAGGCGAGAGCGGCTCCTGTCCAAAATGTAGGTGGAAACACTGGAAACTCTCGGACGGTCACCGCTAAATAGTTCAAGGAGCTAGGACCACCGAAGTTTATTGGAGAGCCAAAACCACTTAAGGTGGAAGTGTGGATAAAGCAGATCACCAAGATATTTGATGTTTTGGGATGCTCCGAGGAGCAAAAGGTTCCATTTACCACCTTTATGTTGCGAGGAGAGGCAGATTACTGGTGGGAATCGGTAAAGCGTACTCAACCTGCAGCACTGAAGATGTCTTGGGAGAAGTTTCAAGAACTATTCAACGACAAGTACTTTCCCGAAAGTATTCGTCACATGAAAGAGGTAGAGTTCATCAAGTTGGAGCAGAATAATATGACCGTGTCACAGTACGAAGCTAAGTTTGTCGAGTTGTCTCAGTTTGCGTCTCACTTGGTTGATAATGAGGAGATAATGACGCGGATGTTTCTAAGAGGTTTGAAACCCGAGATACGTCAATACTTAATTTCTCACAAATTGTGTTTGTATTCAAATGTTGTTAATAGGGCTCGGTTATTGGAGCGCGATAACGAGTCAACTCAACCAAGAGAAAGCAGGTGGCAAAATGATAATACCAGTGGTAGCAGTCATCAAAGCGGTGACAACGAACGTGGAGGGAATCAACATGCCAGAAATGGTAACCACTTTGGTGGTAATCATGGCCAAGACAGTAAAATGGACATTTCAAGAAAAGGAGATTCAACAATGATGGAAAGACGCCAAAGACCAAAGACCCGTTGTTAAGGAAGGAGAACGACCACCTATCATATGCTTCAAATGCGAAGGGGAGGGACATATCAGTCCAAACTGCGCGATGCAGTCCAAAGCGTGTTATAATTATGGAAGAGAAGGTTACCTAGCCCGATTTTATCGTGCACCAAAGAAAAGTCCAGCTGGGATGGAGGCACCAAAGGCCGTCCCAGAAAAGTCAAAGCCGGTAGTTCAAGGAAGAGCGTTTGTCGTAACCTCCTAGAAAGCAAGGAACCTGAACGAGGTCATCACGGGTTGACTTTGACTTAATTAGACTCTGAAGAAATTAGACTTTGACTTATTGGTTGAAAATCCATTAGAAGAAACCTTCATTACATCCACTGTTTATAAGTCTTGTTTGATTCAAATAGGTAACCGCACATTACCTGTCGATTTTATTTATTTAAAAATACTTGCATTTGACGTGATTCTAGAGATTGATTAGTTAACTACTCATCATGCTAAAATTGATTATTTTCGTAAGGTTGTTAGGTTTCATATTCCTAATCAACCTATTATGCGAATTCAAGCGACCAAACCATTAAAATCAATCACAGTCATCTCAAGCCATAAAGCTATTCATTTATTGAAAAACGGATGTCAAGCTTTCTTAGCTCATGTCACGGATTTAAACAAAAATACATTAGATTTGAAAGATATTTCTATTGTTAATAAATTTCCTGAAGTATTCTCTGAAGAACTTCCTGGCCTACCCCCAGAGCGTGAAATTGAATTTTTTATCGACCTTATACCCGGTACAAAACCCATTTCCAAAGCCCCATATCGAATGGCTCCTACTGAACTTAAGGAGTTAAAGACTCAATTGCAGGAATTGTTAAACATCAGTTTTATTCGTCCAAGTACGTCTCCTTGGGGTGCTCCTGTTCTATTCATAAAGAAGAAAGATGGAAGTATGCGACTTTGTATTGATTATCGGGATTTGAATCATGTCACTATCAAAAATAGGTACCCGTTGCCTCGCATTGATGACCTGTTTGACCAGTTGCAAGGCGCCAAATTCTTTTCAAAGATTGATCTTCGTTCTGGATATCATCAGTTGAAGATTAAAATTGATGACATTCCAAAGACTACTTTCAGAACTCGGTACGGGCATTATGAATTCTTAGCCATGTCTTTTGGATTGACTAATGCTCCTGTTGCCTTCATGGATATGATGAACCGAGTATTCAAGGAATATTTAGATCACTTTGTGGTCGTCTTTATTGATGACATCCTCATATACTCCAAAACCCGTGAAGACCATGAGCAACACTTGAGGCTGATACTCCAAAAGCTTCGTGAAAACAAGCTATATACCAAGCTGAAGAAATGTGAGTTCTGGCTTGAGGAAGTTACATTCCTTGGGCACGTGATATCAAATCATGAGATATCTGTTGACCCGACAAAGATTGAAGTAATTCAAAGCTAAGAGCAACCTAAATCAGTGACCGAAGTATGTAGCTTTCTCGGCTTAGCTGGTTATTATCGGAGATTCGTGGAAGGGTTTTCTCGAATCGCTACTCTATTAACTTAGCTGACTCGAAAAGATACAAAATTCGGTTGGAGCGAGGAATGTGAGAAGAGTTTTCAAGAACTCAAGAGGATACTCATTTCAGCACCTGTTCTGACAATACCATCTGGCTCGGAGGGATTTGTCATCTACAGTGATGCTTCAGACAAAGGGTTAGGATGTGTTCTTATGCAACATAGGAAAGTCATAGCCTATGCCTCACGACAACTCAAAGAATATGAGAGGAATTATCCTACTCATGATCTAGAGTTGTCAGAAGTCATTTTTGCGCTTAAGATTTGGAGGCATTACCTGTATGGAGAGAAGGTGGAAATCTATACGGATCATAAAAGCCTCAAATATTTCTTCACTCAAAAGGAACTCAACATGCGGCAACGACGATGGCTTGAGTTGTTGAAAGATTACGATCATACGATTTAATACCATCCTGGAAAAGCGAACGTAGTAGCTGATGCATTGAGTAAAAGATCATATGCGGGTACGAGTGCATTATTGTCAACGCAAAGGCCCATTTTATATGACTTATAAAGGATGGAGATAGAGTTAAAGACTCCAGGGACCCATGTGATGATGGCGAATATACGAGTAGAACTGACTTTAATGGATAAAGTTAAAGATGCGCAAGCTACAAACCTGGAGCTGATGCGTATGAGGAAGAAAGTGCAAGAAGGTGTTATGCCGGAAGAAAGAATCGATGAAGAAGGAATACTTCGAGTCAACTCCAAACTTTGTGTTCCTAACAACCCTGATTTAAAGTATAAAATCCTGATGGAGGCACACAACACACCGTTTAAAATCAATCCTGGGAGTACCAAAATGTATCGTGATCTTCGACATACATTTTGGTGGAGCAATATGAAGAGAGAGATAGCGGAGTTTATGTCAAGGTGTTTAACTTGTCAACGAGTCAAGGCGTAGCATCAAGTACCAAAAGGTCCATTACAACCACTTGAAATTCCAGAATGGAAGTGGGAGCACATTACCATGGATTTCGTTACTGGTCTTCCCAAGGTTTCTCAAGGCATAGATGCAATTTGGGTCATTATTGATAGATTGACCAAGTCTGCTCATTTCCTACCTATACGAGAAACTTATACACTTGAACGTCTTGCTCGTATGTACATAAACGAGATTATAAGACTGCATGGTATGTCGGTATCCATAGTTTCTGATCGAGACCCAAGATTCACTTCAAGATTTTGGGTTAGTTTGCAACAAGCTATGGGCACAGATTTACGATTCAGCTCAGCATATCATCCTCAGACAGATGGGCAGTCGGAGAGGACTATTCAAACTCTTGAAGATTTATTAAGACTCTGTGTCCTTGACTTCAAAGGAAGTTGGGACAAGTTCTTACCATTGGTGGAGTTTTCCTACAACAACAGTAATCAAGCAAGTATTGGCATGGCTCCATTTGAGGTGTTGTGTGGAAGAAAGTGTCGTTCTCCAGTATGCTGGGATGGAGTGGGTAAAGCAATGTTGTTGGGACCGGAGTTGGTACGTATGACTACGAAAAAGATTCAAATGATCCGATAACGTATAAAAACCTCACAAGATCGACAAAAGAGTTATGCTGATCTTCATCGAAAGGACGTGGAATTCGATATTGGAGATCATGTGTTGTTACGTGTTGCTCCATGGAAGGGAGTTACGAGATTTGGAAAAAGAGGAAAGCTCAACCCTCAATTCATTGGCCCATTTTTAATCCTCGATTGAGTAGGAACTGTGGCCTATAGACTCGCCTTACCGCCAAGTATGTCTCGTGTTCATAACATTTTTCACATATCTATGTTATGTAAATATGTGAAAGACCCGAACCACATTATTGAATTAGAATCAGACGAGATAGAGGAAGATTTAACGTATTAAGAGTTACTTGTTAAAATCTTGGATAAGAAGGATTATATTCTATGCTCTAAAGTTATACCTCAAGTCAAAGTTTTGTGGAGAAACCACGATGTTGAGAAAATGACCTGGGAGTTAGAATCTAAAATGAAGTCAAGGTATCCTCACCTCTTCGATATACCAGGTACGTACTCTAATTTCGAGGAAGAAATTTTATAAGAAGGGGAGGTTGTAAGACCCCAACTTTTATGAATAAAGAATAATTTTCTCGAAATATATTTTTGAATATTATGGTGTGGATTTGATATAATGTTATAGTTGTGGGTAATATTTACAAATTTTGCAAAGTAAGCAAGTGGTTATATAATATTCGATTGGTCGGGGAATATTCGTTTTAACAGGGAATATTCGTACGACGGCATAATCATTGGTGGACCCCACAACGAAAGTATTATCGTAGTTAGAAAATGACATAATTATCTTTTTATAAAAATAACGGCGAAAGTGTTACTGTTAAAACTG
This sequence comes from Panax ginseng, assembly GCA_020205605.1. Lineage (NCBI taxonomy): Eukaryota > Viridiplantae > Streptophyta > Magnoliopsida > Apiales > Araliaceae > Panax > Panax ginseng. The sequence goes on from CM035138.1 coordinate 41,478,103, forward strand.
TTGAACTACCCGGTAGTAAAAGTACGATGTCTGGCGATAGTTGCGCATAGTAGCATTAGGTATTGATTATTGATGCTTACGTGATAAGTCACTCAGTCATACTCAATTATTGCTACAGTAATTACTGTATCATATCTATCATATTATTGATTCAATTATTGGCACAGTATCATCTGCATAATATTTATTATTATTAAATCAATAATTGAGACGACAAAATTATTCATATTATTATTTGCAATATTGACAATGTGTAGAAGTTCTGTCAAGGAGAGGTTTGGTCACCTAATTGTGTGCCAATAAGGAGCAATCCTTATCGGAAAGCCCCCTCTTTCTTGGGAACGACCTGGTTGTTAAATATTGTGAGTTATAATATTAATGATGAATAAGTTGTGTTGATTAAAGATGAAATTGATAGTTCCATTGTGTTGGGATTATTAGTGTTAGTGGAAATCGACATTTATTTCGATAATAATTTATGTTTGGAGGTTATATTGACCAATCGGGTAATTAATCGGATAAATAAGCAATTAATTGCTATTATTTCAATGCTTATAACTATTTGTTCACATGTGTGTACTATTGATTCACATTCATGTACTATTTGGGGAGGTGGTGCAAGATTGATAATACTTGCATGACTAAATTAAAAAAGGAGATATAGTTGAAGGTACTATATTGTAATTAGTTTTTTCACATGATTATACTATTGAGTCACATGAATGAACTATTAATTCACATTATTTACTATTAGGGGAGGTGGTGCAAGTTTGATAATACTTGCAGGACTAAATTAAAAATGAAGAAAAATAGAAAGGTATTATACTGTAATATTTTAAGTCCCAAAACGTGCAATTATCGAAACTATATTTTCTTATAAATAAAAGCTCATTCTTCTTTCATTTCTCACCAATTCACAAAAGCTTTAGAGCAATTATTATAAAGAGAAAGAAGAGGAGAAGTCTGCTACCTCACTATTCTAGTATCCAGTTTTTCTAAGGTAAGGGGTATTATTCTTTCATATTCATGGAGTTATTTTCTTTCAATACTCGTAAGGGTTGTTATTCCATTCTTTATTATTATGTTGGAATAACTTTGCCTATCTGTCTACCGCATACATGGTGAAATTCTTCTTATTATTTCATTCTTTATTATTCTGTTGGAATAACATGTCTGTGCGGTCTATCGCATGCCTGGTGAATTCTGTTGTTATTCCATTCTTTATTATTATGTTGGAACATCCTGTCTATGTGAATTACGCATGACCTAGTTCCATTCTTTATTATTATGTTGGAACATCCTGTCTGTGCGGATTACGCATGACCTGGTTCCATTCTTTATTATTCTGTTGGAATAATCTGTCTACGTGGATTACCGCATGGCGGCAAAAATCCATTTGTGGTTTCATATATTCTATTATACTCATTTGATTAAAGTTTTGGCTTCTATACTCCATGAAATTATTGGAATATCCTTGATATTTGTGCTTCATCCAGTATCTTTTCATGGAAATATTCTTCTGAGCATTCTTGAATTTTACTCCACAAAGCAGTATCATGTTGACAATTTGGACATTATTGATTTCTGGATAAATTAAATTATAAATCTTTACAAATTTATCCTTGAACTTGTTTTATTGAATTCTTTTATCATTGTCATCATCCTCATGTTTATATTATGTTAAAAGTCATCTGTGGCTTGTAGTGCATAGATGGACTTGGTATGATTATGACTAGGGATTATTCGGTATAATCATGACCGTAATATTACAAATGATGTGGTAAAAGTCCTTATTGGCCGTAGTGCATTGATGGACACTTGTTGGCATGATCATGACAATTGATGAATACACAAATATCCTTGGCCCGTAGTGCATGGATAATTTGTGGTCGTGATACTAATTAATATCCTTGGCCGTAGTGCAGGGATGATGTGGTTTATTTATTAAGCTGAGTCTCAGCGATAAAAGTGATGAAAAACCTTTTAAATTATAGAAGATAGTAGATTTTATTCTTTACTTGACTCTTCTAACGGATTGCTTGTTCTGCTGCAGTTAAACTTGATGTTTATTATATTTTATCAGTTTAACACTGTTGAAGGCTAATGATAATTTATTCTGCATTATCTTAGTCATAATATTTCTTACTGGGATAGTTGAGTTCACCCTTTCTTTCATTGTTCTCTTCAGGAAATGAGAACGTAGCCGAGACAAGTCGGGGAACGGAGTGACGGTCCAGATGATAGCATTAGTAGTCCTCACTATTCTGTTAAATAGTGTTACAATAAATGTAATGAGGACTCCATTGAGTGTGGATATTGTCTAGATGACAATAATCTTACTAAAACTCTTAGATTATGTTTTGTCATATTTTACACGACTGTTGTATAATAAAGTTGTATTTGATTTTTGTACCATGTATTTGGCGACTCAAGATGGGTGATGTATACCTATTTTGGGGGCGTCACATTTGTTTTTAAACTCACAGTATATGTGTTGTCGTATTTTGCACGACAATTGTAATAATGAAGTTGTAGTTATTTTCTGTACCATATATTTGGCGATTCAGAATGGGTGATGTATACCTATTTTGGGGACGTCACAATATTGCTCTACACATAAAAAGAACATCTAAACATTAACAAGTAGAGCATTCATTTTAAAATTTTGTTTTCAAAAATGATGAAAACTTATTTAAATTATAATTTATAACATTGATTATTGTATTTAAATATTTATTAAAATTAAATTAATTAACATTCATTCATTAATAAACGGATATTATTCTTATTCAGAAAAAAACGGATATTATCCGTATAAATTCGGTTTAAATGTATCCGCAAATAAACGGATACAAATACTATTGTATCTGAATCTGTAAATATTCGTTTACACCCCTACGTACAACACTAAAAGTCTTCTATGTTTCATATGCAAATAATATTTGTACATTGTTGTTGTACTATTGCCTTAATCCATTAATTTAGGCAAATTTTACTTAAATTTGTTCTCATGTACGTATAATATTAATAAGATTTGCATATAATACACACTTTACATTAAAAAAATAAATTTAATATATACTTTTTAATAATTAATTTTGGTACTCTTTTAAAGTCTAATATTGCAATGAATGGTTTAAAAAATTATATACAAAATATTTTTAAGAAAAGTATCTCTTTTCCTACAATATTAATTATATACTCTTATCGTTTCTACACTCATAGTTAATTCTTTCCTTATATAAATAGGAAAATTAATGCCATTGCATTTCTAACTACATTAAAAATACTAGCTAGTATTTGTAGAACACATGCAATACTCTATGATTATGTTTGTTTGCAAAAATTATAATCCATGGATGAGATTATAATCTCAAGACTATTAATCCTAGGATTATAATCTCGGAATTATAATTATAATTCAAAGACTATTAAGCCGTTTTATAATTCCTATACTAGTAGTTCCAAATCTAAATTTAAAAACTAACAAGACACTTATATATGATTAATAGTATAATTCTTGAGCCTATGTGTGTGCAAAAAATGGCCGAGACCTTGGAGGAATAACCTCAAGTCTGGTACAGTTCTATGTTTTGGATATCCAATTTATTCCTAGAGAGGGTTGAATAACAATGGCAAGATGTTTCTGATGTTTTTGTTGTTCCACTCTTTTCCAGTTGTACGTACTTCGGAATTTTAGTTTTTGTGGGCTACATGGTGGTGGATACCCAAGATATGGAGATCTGGACTACGTACGTGAAGCATGCCCTGACACCATAGACGGAACTAGGGGGTCTAGGGGGTCATATGACCCCATCCTGGAATTTTCGGGAGTTATTTGTTTTTCTTTCCCTTCTTTTTTTTATGTATTTTCTTTTCTCCTTTACTTTTCTTTTGTTTTTACTTTATCATCAAAGTGAGACAAAAAAAAAAGTGGTAACAATTCTCTCTGTAAACTAATTAAAAATAAAAAGCTAAAGAAATAAAACATTTTTTTTTTGGATCCTACTATAGTGACCATAAGTTCACCATAGTTCTATCCTATCAAGATTATTAAATCTCTCCTTTTCAATTTTTTGGTTTTTTTGTTTTTGTTGCTAGAATTCATTCTTTCAAGCTAATTAATCCAATGAACTATAATATAAGGCTTTGAACAGTTGACTAAAAATTTCAAAGTTTACAAGGGCTCACGACTCAAAAGTTGACATATTAAAGGATGAATACGAAAAATAGTATTCCTTATGAATACGAAAGAAATAATACCCCTTACCAATACAATAAATAATATCCCTTACAAATACAACTAATAATATCCCTTACCTTAGTAGAAGACTAGATACTGCAATAGTGAAGTAGCAGAATACTTTTCTTCTTTCTCTCTATAGTTTATCTCTCTATAGCTTCTCTTGTGAATCTCAGTGAATTGGTGAGAATGAAAGAAGAATTAAGCTTCTATTTATAGGAGAAATGACTAAATAGTAACTAATTCACGAACAGTCCAAATTGATTTATTATTAGAATGGACGGTCCATATTGATTACTATTAAAACAATAACTGACGGTCCAGATTGATTTAATTTTAAAACCACCACTGACGGTCCAGATTGATTTACTATTAAAACCACCACCGACGGTCGAGATTGATTTACTATTAAAACCACCATTGACGGTCCAGATTGATTCACTATTAAAACCACCATCGATGGTCCAGATTGATTTACTATTAAAACCAGCATCGACGATCCAGATTGATTTACTATTAAAACCACCATCGACGATCCAGATTGATTTACTATTAAAACCACTACCAATGGTCAATATTGATTTAATTTATTACACTTTTGTACCCCTAAAGTTTTCCAAGTTTGCATTATTCCCCTCTAACTTTTGAAATTCACTTATCTTTAATAAACACATTCTTAATACTTCAACAATTATTCATCATTAATATTATAACTCACAATATTTAACAACCAGATCATCCCAGGAAAGAGGGGGCTTTCCGATAAAGATTTCTCCCTATTGGCGCGCAATTAGTTGACCAAACCTCTCCTCGACAGAACTTTCTAGACATCGTCAATATTGCAAATAATAATTTGAATAACTTTGTTGTCTCAATTATTGATTTATTAATATAAAATATTATGCAGATGATACTGTGACAATAATTGAATCAAATAACGTGAGATACTATGCAGCAATTACTGTAGCTATAATTGAGTAAACTAAGTGGCTTCTTACGTAAACATCAATAATCAATACCGTGTGCTACTATGTAACAAAGCGTATTACTGTATTTTTATCACCGGGTATTTCAACTATTTAATGAAAAAAGTTTTGCCGTTATTTTTATAAAAAATTATTTCTTTCGTTTTCTAACTTCGACAGTTATTCCGTTGTGGGGTCCACCAATAATTGTGTCGTCGTATGAATATTCCCTGACCAATCGAATATTCCCCAACACAATGAATATTTTTTATCAACTTACTTAATTTGAAAAATTTTCAAATATCACCCTTAACTTTAACATTTTATCAATTTAACCATTTATTAAATTGAATAATAAATATAAGAAAATTGAATACTTTCATCTCATAAAATTTGGGGTCTTACAGTATAGTAGTTGTTCATTAAGAAATAAATCGTTTATATTATTACGTAACGTAATAGGAAGTTGTTACTTATTAGGATTTTGTTTCCATATTTTTAGGAATTCTGTTATGACTTGGAAAGGAAGTTTGTTAGCTATAAAACCCGGATTATGGGTTTAATTGAAGATAACTTAAATTTTGATAAATATAAATTCAAGCATTAGAGAAGATTTCTCCGTGTTTTTGGTGAACCTCTTGTTCCTTTGCTTGTGAATTTATATTATTTGTTTACTTAGCTCGCAGGATAATCATTATTCTGCCCGACATCATACTCTTTCATCTGTAATATTTTTTCTAAGGGGTAATTTTTGAAAGATTATGGCTAATTTTCCTATATTATATAAAACGTCAAATAATTTCAGAAAAATGAAATCATTTAAAACGTCATGTATTATGAGACGGAAGGAGTACGGTGTTTGTAAGTTTTTATTTGAGGGTAAGATTGTAAACGAACCAAACAGTTCTATTGGATTGCTTATCCCGCTGCAGTTGTTGATCTAAAACTTGTTGTCTAGTCGGGAAATGAAGTGATGGTCCGAGATGGTGGCTATACTAGTTCTCAATATTCTGTGAAATAATGTGACAATAAATGTAATGAGGACTCCATTGAGTGTGGATACTGTCTAGAAGACAATATTCATTTTAAAACTCTCAGCTATGTTCTGTCGTATTTTTACACGACAAGTGTATTAAAGAAGTTTGTATTTGATTTATGTACCATGTATTTGGCGAGTCAAGATGGGTGATGTATACCTATTTTGGGGGAGTCACAGTTGGTATCAAAGCTTAGGGATATGATCCCTGGCTGAGGTGTGACACTATAACTAGAAGGGGAGAGACGGGTAATTCCTTCGCTAGTATGACCTACCTAAGTTTATTTGTTATTTAATTGGTCGGTCAGAGTATAGGGATAATATGTGGCATGTCAATTAACCCTTTTTTGAAACTATATTCTAGAATGATATCTGAAATATAGGAGATGAACAATATTATACATAGGAAATAATTGGGAAGGTATAATCCGAAAAGAAAACAAGGTATTCTCATATCTTCGGCATACCAGGTACGTACGTAAATTTTGAGGGCGAAATTTCATAAGGAGGGGAGATTATAAGACCCCGAATTTTATGCAATGAAAGTATTCAATTTTCTTATAATTATTATTTTTAGTAAATGGTTAAATTGATAAAAGGTTAAAGTTAAGGGTGATATGTGAAAATTTTTACAAAGTAAGCAAATTGTTATAAAATATTTGTTATGTCGGGGAATATTCGTTTGGTCGGAGAATATTCATTTTAATAGGGAATATTCGTACGATGACACAATCATTGGTGGACCCCACAACGAAATTACTGTCGGAGTTAGAAAACGACAGAAATATCTTTTTATAAACAATAACGGTGTAAGTTTTACAGTTAAACTGTTGAACTACCCGGTAGTAAAAGTATAGTAATATGCGTGGTTGCATAGTAGCACACGGTATTGATTATTGATGCTTACGTGAGAAGTCACTTAGTTATACTCAATTATTACTACAGTAATTGCTGCATCATATCTCTCATTTTATTGATTCAATTATTGTCACAGTATCATCTGCATAATATTTTATATTATTAAATCAATAATTAAGACGACAAAGTTATTCATATTATTATTTGCAATATTAACAATGTCTAGAAAGTTCACATCGAGGAGAGGTTTGGTCACCTAATTGCCGCTAATAGGAGAAAATCCTTATCTGAAAGCCCCTCTTTCTTGGGAATGATCCGTTTGTTAAATATTGTGAGTTATAATATTAATGATGAATAAGTTTGTGTTGATTAAAGATGAAATTGATATTTCCATTGTGTTGGGATTATTAGTGTTAGTGGAAATCGACATCTATTCCGATAATAATTGATGTCTGGAGGTTATATTGACCAATCGGGTAATTAATCGGATAAATAAGCAATTAATTGCTATTAATTCGCATGCTTATAACTATTTGTTCACATGTGTGTACTATTGATTCACATGCATGTACTATTAGGGGAGGTGGTGAAAGATTGATAATCCTTGCATGACTAAATTAAAAATGGAGGTATAGATGAAGGTACTATACTGAAATTATTTTTTTCGCATGATTTTACTATTAAGTCACACGATTGTACTATTGATTCACATAAGATACTATTAGGGGAGGTGGTGCAAGTTTGATAATACTTGCAGGACTAAATTAAAAATGAAGGAAAAGATGAATGTATTATACTGTAATATTTCAAGCCTCAAAACGTGCAATTATCGAAACTATATTTTCCTATAAACAGAAGCTCATTCTTCCTTCATTCTCACCAATTCACTAAGACTCGGAAGAGCAATTATAGAGAGAGAAGCTATAGAGAGAGAAGCTATAGAGAGAGAAGTTATAGAGAGAAAGAAGAAGAGAAGTTTGATACTTCACTATTTTAGTATCCAGTCTTCTTCTGAGGTAAGGGGTATTATTTATTCATATTCAGAAGAGATATTATTTTTCGTATTCGTACGGATATTATCTTCGTTCAATATTCGTATGAAGTAATATTTTCTTCCATACTCTGTAGTATGTAAGTAATATTATTTCGTTTCGTATTCCTACTTCTACACTCATTTTGTTGAAGTATTACTTATATACTCAGTGAAATTAGTAGAATATCCTTGATATTTGCGTTTCATCAAGAATCTTTTCATGAAAATATTATTCTGAGCTTTTTTGATAATTATTGATCTTTTCATGCTGAAATACTATTCACGAGTTACTATTCATGAGTTACTATTTAGGAGTTACTATTCACCCAGTTACTATTCACTCGAATATTATTCACTCGGGTATTCGGGACACTTTTCGTGTCGGAGTACTATTCAAGAGTTACTATTTATGGGTTACTATTCACCCGATTATTATTCACTCGAATATTATTCACTCGGGTATTTGGGGCACTTTTCATGTCAGGGTACTATTCACGAGTTACTATTCTCGAAGTACTATTCACATGGTACTATTCACGTGGTACTATTCTCCCGAAAAATATATTTCTTTTATGTCCAAATTTTTTTTGATACATGAATATTATTCTTCAATTTTACTCCACAAAGCAGTATCATGTTGACAATTTGAATATTTTTAAAGTCTGGATAAATTTAAAGTCTTTACTATTTATCCTTTATTTCGTTTGATTAATGCTTATATGTAAGACCCCAACTTATTATAAATAAAATCGAATTTCCTCTAATTATTATTGTGAATAATAAGGTGTTAAATTGATATAATATTTTGCAAAATAAGCAAGTGGTTATAAAATAATCATTGTTGTCGGAGAATATTCGTTTGCTCGGAGAATATTCTTTTTGTCGGGAATATTCGTACTACGGCGCAGTCATTTGTGGGCCCCATAACGGATAACGGTCGGATGAAGAAAACGACAAATTTGAGTTTATATAAATAACGGCGTAATTATTACCGTTAACACTGTTAGATTACCCGGTGGTTAAAATACAGTAATACACGTGGTTGCACAAAGATAGCTTTAGGTATTGCATGATATTTTTGAATTATTAATTCTTACGTAAGAAGGCACTTTACTCAATAATTATTACGATGAATTTACTATTCAATATTTTATGTTATTAATTCAATAATTCTTTGTGTTGATATTTTATATTATTGTTGTTTCAATAATTGTCACTACACAAGATTTCCATTATCAAATCAATAATTCATATTATTGGAATAATATTATTAGATAGCATTATTGACAATGTCTAGAAAGTTACATCGAGGAGAGGTTTGGTCACCTAATTACGCTGGCAAGAAGGAGAAATCCTTATTGAAAGCCCCTCTTTCACAGGAATGGCTTTGTTGTCATAATTGTGATTCTGTATTATTTATGAATAATTAATTATTGATTTATATGATAAGGAAATATTATTTTATGTGGATATAATTGAAGGAATTCTGCAGGAAATTATTTGTTGAAAGTTGGAAATTATTTTCTCCGATAAAATATTCATTCATAGGTATTATTATTATATATTATAATTGTTTAATAATATTATTATAATATATAGGCATGTGTTTATTTGAAACGGAAGTAAACAAAATGTATATGACTACTTGTTTTCAAAAGAAAGTAGGTGGTAACTTTGTTTTGGTTGGTATGATTGGTGGAAATAAATTGGTGGAAATGAAAATGGTTCGTGTAATGGAAAATGAGTTGCATGCAAGCTTGATTTCAAAGAGTGGCCCCTCATTTGGCAAAATTTATAAAAGGTGTGCATTCATTTCTTTAAGTTGGCAGAGTGTGACTAATTGGGTGGACCTCAGTCGTCAAAAAGATGTGCCATTCATTTCTTTATGTTTTGGAAGAATGTGATTGTTTTCTAAATTGATGAGCAGAATACTTTCTCCTATAATACATTTTTTTCAAATTGATGGGCCCTCACCCAATGAAAATATTGAATGAAAGTTAGGCAAATTAGAATTTGGAAGTTGGCGGAGGAAGTTTGGCAGAGTTAGGCCTAGTGGTTCAAACTTTTCTCCATCCGTTTTACTATAAAAAGGGGGTAACCCCTCCTTCCTCATCAAACCGTTTCTAAATTCATAAATTCTTATTCTATAGTATTGTGAGTATTTTGAGCGAAGTTTTTCTGCAAGATTTTCTCAGAATAATATCTGATATCCCAGTCAAATCCAGTTTCTACCAAGGTAAAGGATATTATTTTATTGCAACACTCGTAAGAAATATTATTTTCTTTCATACTCCATATTACGAAAGCGATATTATTTCATCTCGTATTCTTAAATTTGAATTTACTATGGTAAGTATTGGTTCTATAATTCCTGAAATGATTAGAAATTTTGTTTCATCTAATATCATTTCATAGGATTATTGCTCTGAACTTTTTATCAAATTTGGAACTTTTCATGACCGGGTACTGTTCACGGGTACTATTCACGGGTACTGTTCATGGTTACTGTTCACGGGTACTGTTCACGGTTATTGTTAACGAGTACTGTTCATGGGTACTGTTCACAAAAGAAAAAAAAAATTCTCTTCCAAGTTATCTGTTGTGACCCTTATTCTTGAAATTTAATCCATGTTTTGATCTTCATTTCTGAATTTCACTCCACTATAGTTTATTATGGAGTATTATTGAACTTGGATAGACTGAAATATGAATCCCTAATATTTGTCCTTCTGTCTCACTGGATTCGTTCTTTAAAATATTTTTCATCTGCCTCAGTCCTAAATGATGATATTACTGAATATCTTTGGTTCGTAGTGCAAAGATGAATGATTAACTGATGAATATCTTTGGCCTGTAGTGCAAAGATGAACAGGTATTGAGATGAACATGACCAACTGGTGATACAAATGAATATCTTTGGCCTGTAGTGCAAAGATGAATATTTGATTCAAGATGTATATTGATTGATGTTACAGGGATAAATTATTGATGATGGACTGTTAAATCTTAGAAGATAGTAAAATTCTTTGTCTACTTGACTCTTCTAATGGATTGTTGTTTCCGCTGCAGTTGTTGATCTAAAACTTGTTGTCTATTATATTTTATCAGATTTTTCCCTATTGAAGACTAATGATAAATTGTTGTATATTATCTTAGTCATAATATTCTTTACTGGGCTAGTTGAGCTCACCCTTTTCCTTTTGTTCCATTTTTCTTCTCAGGAGGTGAGAACATAGCAGGAACTAGCCGGGGTATGGAGTGATGGTTCAGGATAGATATATTAGTAGTCATCACTATTTTGTAAAATAGTGTATTAGTAATTGTAATGAGGACTCCTTTTGAGTTTGTATACTCTCTATTAGACTATATTTGTATTCAAACTCACAGTATATGTGTTGTCGTATTTTACACGACAATTGTATTATTGAAGTTGTAGTTGCTTTTTGTACCATGTATTTGGCGACTCATAATGGGTGTTGTGTACCTATTTTGGGGGCGTCACATTATATCATTGTCATCATCCTCTTGCTTATATTATGATGAAAGTCATCTTTGGCTTACGTGCAAAGATGGACTGTTGATTATTTGTTTTACAGTTGTATATCTTTGGCTTACGTGCAAAGATGGACTGTTGATTATTGGTTTTATAGTTGTATATATTTGGCTTACGTGCAAAGATGGACTGTTGATTATTGGTTTTACAGTTGTATATCTTTGGCTTACGTGCAAAGACGAACTGTTGATTGATAGCTTTGGCCCGTAGTGCAAAGATGGACAGGTGTATAACATGATCATGACCACTGGTGATAATAATGAATATCCTTGGCCCGTAGTGCATGGATAATTCGATGATGTGATTGGCAGGATCATGACCATTAGTTAACAGTTGAATGTCTTTAGTCGTAGTGCACTGACAGACAATTGATTGGTATGATCATGACCATTGGTTTTATAGTTGAATATCTTTGGCCCGTAGTGTAAAGATAGACAACTGATTGGTGTGATCATTGTTATTACATTTGAATATCTTTAGCCTTTGGGGTAAGGATATTGATTAAACGTTCTATTAAGCCTTTGTGACAAAGAGAAACTGTTGATTTACATGATTATAAATATGAAATATGGATTTAACTATAATCGTTGGTGGTTCAGGTGAAGATAGGTGATGGGAACTCTTTATCTTGGGTATAATAAAGAACTGTTGATAAGTATTGCAGGAATAAAGTATTAACGATGGACTTTTAATCTAGAGGAGATAGTAGACATTATGTTCTACTTGACTTTTCTAATGGATTGCTTATTCCGCTACAGTTGTTGATCTAAAACTTGTTGTCTATTATATTCTATCAGTTGTTATACTGTTGAAGGCTAAGGATAATTTATTTTGCATTATCGTGGTCCTAATATTTCTTACTGGGCTAGTTGAGCTCACCCTTTTCTTTCACTGTTCTCTTCAGGAAATGAGAACATAGCTGGGACTAGTCGGGAAATAGAGTGATGGTCTGAGATGGTGGCTATAGTAGTTCTCACTATTCTGTGAAATAGTGTTATAATAAATGTAATGAGGACTCCATTGAGTGTGGATATTGTCTAGAAGATAATATTCGTTTTAAAACTCTCAGCTATGTTTTATCGTATTTTTATACGACAGTTGTATTAAAGAAGTTTGTATTTGATTTCTGTACCATGTATTTGGCGACTCAAGATGGGTGATGTATACCTATTTTGGGGGCGTCACAGTTGGTATCAAAGCTTAGGGATATGATCCCTGGCTGAGGTGTGAGACTAGAATTAGGAGGGGATAGACGGGTAATTCCTTCGCTAGTATGACCTACCTAAGTTTATTTGTTATTTAATTGGTCGGTCAGAGTATAAGGATAATATGTGTAACATTCCAGAATTTTAAATGTAATATTAAATATTTATTAATTTATATAAATATTTAATGGATGTGATTATCGTTGAGGATCGGCATGCCACCTTACGAGGCATTGTACGGCAGAAAGTGCAGAACTCCACTATGTTGGGATGAAGTCGGTGAACGCCAACTATTAGGACCAGAACTGGTACAATAAACTGCTGAAGTTGTCAAACTCATCAGGACAAGATTGGTAGCACCATGTGATGATGCATGTAAAAAGTATGTCGATCAACACAGCGTAAATCACAAATTTGAAGTAGGAAATTTCGTTTTCCTAAAAGTTTCTCCTTGAAATAGGAAGATTCGTTTTGGCAAGAAAGGAAAGCTCAGCCCAAGATTTATTGGACCGTTTAAAATACTACGAAGAGTGGGGGAAGTGGCTTATGAGGTAGCTCTACCTCCAGAATTGGAAAACATTCATAATGTTTTTCACATTTCGGTGTTACGACCGTATAAACCCGATTACAAGCACGTGATCGAGTACGAACCATTGCAATTCGATAAAGATTTGTCTTATGAAGAAGTTCCTATCCAAATAGTCGACAGGAAAGAACAAGTGCTCAGAAATAAAGTGATACCTTCTTTGAAGGTGATATGGAGAAACCACAATGTCGAAGAGGCAACGTGGGAACTCAAAGCTGAAATGATGAAAAGTTATCCTGAGTTATTTGTTTAATTTATGTCTTCGATTCTAGGGACAGAATCTTTGTAAGTAGGGAAGAATGTGACGATTTAATTGTTTGAATAGTGATCCTGAGGACAGAATCCTTTTAAGGAGAGAATGATGTAACATTCCAGAATTTTAAATGTAATATTAAATATTTATTGATTTATATAAATATTTAATGGATGTGATTGTCGTTAAATAAATATTTGTTCAATTGATTTAATTTTGTTTTTTTTAATTGATTTTATTTTGTTTAGTTAATTATTTATTTAAAAAATAATTGATGAATTAAGGAAATGATTATTATATTGATATTTCAATTTAAATGATTAATTAATTGTATTGTGTTGTGTGATTAAATGATTTATTTAATTAATTGTGATTTGCATTAATTAAAATAAATGTGAGAGCTTGATTAAATATAGTGTGACAAATAACTATATTGTAAGGAGTTATTAAAATAAATTAAAATAGTTTTAATTTAGTTTTAACAAACAAGGCTTAATATATTAATTCTTTAATATTTAAAGAGTTTGCCAAACAAGCCTTATGGCTTTTGGAATTTCTAGATTTTTAAAATAAATAAATAAATAAATAAAATAATAAATATAATATATATGTTGGTTTATAACTGTTATTCTATTAAATTTGGCGTATTAAAGATTAGCAGTTTTAGTTTTTCATTATAACTATCAGTTGTTTTAGTTTTACGCATCCTAGTTGCTGAGAAAAGAGAGAAGAACTTGAGAGAGAATTTGAGAAGAGTCTAGGAAATTTTCACGTCAATTCCAGTGTGTTTAACAAGAATTTCTGTCAAGCAACAAAAGGTATGTTCATAATTGTGATAATATACATGTATATGGGTTTTCCGGTAAAAATTACGTGTTCAGTGAATTTCATCTATTCGAATTATTGCTAGATAATTGAATAATTGTGGTTACATACTTATGATGCTAGAATTTATGTCAAATAAGATAATTGCATGCTAATTTCGGCTTACAGTAGAAGAAAATTTTGACAGTGTATGCTTATATGTATTTTTCATATGTTCATGAAAAGTATCAATTCTAGTGGCTAATTAGTATATGAAATTGAAAATTGAAGTTTGTTTATGCTAGTTAGTTGAGATATGAGCATAACGTAATTGGAATGAGATGATTTGGCCAACTAATGAATTCACAGTGATGATTTCTAGGATGAATGTCAAGAAAATGGAGTTTTTATGAAAAACATGAATTTTGAGAAATTAAAGTAGCTTTAGTTAGTGTTAAATTGTTCTAATTGGTTGTAAATGTGAGCAATCATGTTTATGATAGTTGTATATTTATTTTACGTGTTCTTTATTCTTTATCATTGGGTGAAATTTGTGTTTGTTGGGCTAAAGTCGACTCTTTCGTTCATGCTTTGTGTCTGCGTCTGTCAACATCGACATCAAGTGTACATTTTGTTGTTGCCAAAGACGTAAACGACGCAATTGCTACTTGGCCCCAAGCCTTTGTATAAGCGCAATTGCATTGTGCCCTACACAGTTTGAGATTCGACTTCGCTATTACAAATAGACTTGGGGAAACATCCTAGCATGGTCTGAAATTATGTTAGCATGTTAAATGTGTAATGTTAAGGTTAACATAACATAGTGAATTGTGGTTAGTAAGATCAAAGTTGTAAAAATGATTAGTAAATCAAAAACACGTTATGTGATAACTTAGTTTATACAATGAACGTTAGTTAAGTGTTATGATAATTAACACTTGGGAATTCTGAAATGTAAATGGTGGTATAAGACTTGTGCTAAAATAACAAGTTTAGTTAGTAATGCGTTTTATATTGAAAAGTGAATATTAGTATGTCTAATAGATGTTGTAGTTTTAATACTGTGTATAGGTGAACGTGAGTTTTAATATTTTAGCTTACACTCGAGGCAAGTTTTCTAACTCTACACTTTCGTTGAGTTAATTCTATTGTTATATTATATAACTTCATGCTTTTGATTGAGAAAGCTTCATATCTTAACTGTTATTGAATAAATCAATTGTTCCTAAAATTCATTCGAGCAAACTCTAACTCTAATGATATTGGAAATTCTTATAGATTGATTCATTCTAACTTGTTTACAGTTAAGCAAGTTTCTTAAGTTCTATTATTGTATAATGAACGTAGTTTTGAACTCTCGTCTCTATTATTGAACTGTTTAATTCCTTATATGAGTTAATACATTGTTGGGCAAGTATTTAGTGTCCAGCTTGCTATTAGTTAAATATACATTCAGGAATATTATCCTAATGTTATAAGACTCGAACCTTAGCTTATTTTATTGTTCAAGCAAAGGTTAACCATTTTATTCATTCTATTAAATACTTATGCTCTATAGTTATTTCAAGCATGAGTTCGATATGTCGAATCAGTTCATTTATGATTCTCAAATGTTCTAAGTTATGTTGTTATTAAACAACTGTTGTATTATCAAGCATTGTTGATTCATCTAGTTCCCTAGTTGATGATCATTAAACTTCAATTATCCTTGAAAGCTTATCCAAACCAAAATTTCTTTGGTGCGGACTTGCACTCTAAATACTGAGATGAACAACCCTATGTTTAGGGGTTTACACTTAGCGTTGAAATGGTTGTGCACAATACATTGTACGAAGGATTGATCCCCCTAAGTACGTGGAGTCCTTATAGTCATATGACTGTTAAAGTTAAAGTTGAAAGATTACTTATAACTGTGGACATGGTTCATGGTCATTTAACCCTCAGTAGTATATTTAAGAATGTTAATAGAACATATCATTCAGTTCTATTGAGCCTATGAGTTGGCAAGTACTGAAATGTTAATAGAACATATTATTCAGTTATATTGAGCCTATTATTTGGCAAATATTGTAAAGATATTTATTCTTATCTCAAGTGACCTTTGTTTGCTCACTCTTGCATATTTACACACTTATTGCAGCTATGGTTGAGAAGGTAGATAAACCTACAACTAGCAAAGGAAAGGGAAAAATGTACAAGTGATGAAGATTTGTAATTTTGCTTTATCGTTATGATGATAGACTTTTAATAATGATGTGATGTAATAATTTTATTTTCGCACTTGAATGATTGTATTAAAGGTTAGAGAACCTGGGAGATAATATTTTATTAAAGTAATCCTGTATGGGCAGGTTTTATTATTTAATTTATTATGATTGGGTAGTTAAATATGAATGTTTTGATTACGTGAACACCAAATCTTGAGGTAATGAAGTACCGAGATTTGGGGGTGTCACAAGTTGGTATCAAGTTGGTATCAAAGCTTTAGGTTATGAACCTTAGGTGGGGAAAAGCCTTAGGAAGTAACCTTTGAAAAGATAGTGGTGATTAACTCTTATCGAGTTTTAAGGAAGAAATATTAAAACACTTATGTGATTATGTGTTTAAACTTATGTGCTCGTGAGTGTCGAGTAGTAATGATTAATAATTGAAACTTATTATGCAACACTATGTATAATACAATATAATATATTCTATTTATAGAATAACTTTATAAAAGTATTCTGTTTTATATAAAAAGATTTTCTGTATTATTACATTAATAATACCAACAAAATTGAGTGACTTATCACGTAAGCATCAATAATTAATATCGTGTATTACTATGCATGCAACCACGCATATTACTTTATACTTTTTTAATCTAGAGAGTAGTTCAACAAAGATTAATTGTAAAACTTTCGTGAGTTATTTTCATAAAATATTTTTGTCGTTTTCTCAATCCGACAATAATTCCGTTGCGGAGTCCACCAATAATTGTGTCATTGCACGAATATTCCCTGACCAATCGAATATAATATGACAACTTGCATACTTTGCAAAATTTATAAATACTACCCACAACTATAATATTATCTCAAATCCACACCATAATATTAAAAAAATATTTCGAGAAAATTAAATCTTTATTCATAAAATCTGGGGTCTCACAATCTCCCCTCCTTATGAAATTTCGCCCTCGAAATTTACATACGTACCTGGTATGTCGAAGAGGTGAAGATACCTTGACTTTATTTCAGATTCTAATTCTTGAGGTATAACCTTTGAGTGTTCAATACGATCCTTCTTATCTAAGATTTTAACACGTATCTCCTCATATGTTAAATCTTCTGCTATATCGTTTAGTTCTAATTTAATAATGTGGTTCACTGAATCTATGATTTTTAGAGTTTACTCTACGATTTTCATTGACTCTACGATTTTTGAGTTTACTCTACGATTTTCACTGCCTCTACGATTTTCATTGACTCTACGATTTTTACTCTACAATTTTCACTGACTCTACGATTTTCAGAGTTTACTCTATGATTTTTGAGTTTACTCTACGATTTTCACTGACTCTACGATTTTCATTGACTCTACAATTTTTACTCTACGATTTTCACTGACTCTACGATTTTCAGAGTCTATGATTTTCACTCTACGATTTTCACTGACTCTACGATTTTCAGAGTTTACTCTACGATTTTCACTGACTCTACGATTTTATTCCCGCTAACTTAAAGATGATATGACCATGATACTTGGACACAATAAACTTCATACATCAAGGTATTTTACAAAAATATAACATTCATAAAACTAGCATGCTAAGACCACAAACCAATCAGATAGAAAAGCGTGCAAAGACTAGTTTTATACTTAGAAAAAATTTTGGAATTTCCAAATTTCTGCAGATTTTATTACCAACATGCGCATGCTTACGATTTTCATAACTTGCTCAATTTAACTCCCTTTCCTATGAAATTTGGACAAGTTGTACCTCATGTTACATACTATTATATAAAATTATACACCATGATCCCGAGGCTCCGAAAAACCCCAAAAATCACAGATTACTAGTTAAACCCAATTTGACAAAAATTCAGGATTTTGCTTCTAGCATGCAATTAAATTATTCCTAATGTCCAGATCATCTACTCTCACATGTTTTCACATTTCACAACATCAAACTTCAACAAACCTCCACCTTTTTGATTAATTTAGCACCTTAGAGACATTTTATCAAAGGTAAAGCATGCATTGCATAATTCTTTGATTTTCTATGAATTTGATGCATGATTAACCCATATCTTTTGTTGTTAATGATCTATAATCATCAAACAACAGTAACATGGCAACACAAAGCCACAACAAATCATTTACCAATTTTATATGCATTTTCTTCTCATTTTTGTTGTAAAAATAAAATGGGTTCATGAATTACCTTTTGATGAATTTCTTCTTGGTTTAATATGATGCTCCTTCTCCTTGCTTGTCAAATCCTCAGTAATCCTCAAAAATTAGTTCTAACTCTCTTAGGCTCTCAATTTCTCTCCATGTTTACTCACTTGGTGGAATTTTCTTAAAAGAAAAGTGTGTTTGTATATATGTATCGCTTTGTTAGTCTTTTGATTCCCATAACCCCCAACTCCCATAACCCCCAACTCTAATGATTAGTTACTCACAATACTTAATACTACAATAATATAGTTAATTAATAGGAAGAATGTGGGAGTTAAAGAAAATGAATGTGGGAGTTAGAAAAATAAAAAGAATTTTGATTTTAAGGAATAAAATAAATTACTTCCACCTTAGCTATTATGTAGTATACGTATACTTCCTCCCTTGTCCCAATTTAATAGTCTCATGGGTCCATCAGTTCAGCTGATTTCTATTAAAAAAAAATACATATATTATTTCAATCAATTAATCAATTAATAAGCTATTTGACTATTTTACCCTTCGGAACCAAACTTTGCGAACCATATATCGATTCCTACTAAAGTCGACATTCCGGACGTCAAGGGACTATCCGTTTAGTCAAATTCATCTCTGAAATTCATAGTTGACTTTTTCCTCAAAAAAGTCAACAAGTTGACTTTAACCAAAAAGTCAACTGTGACCCTTTTCGTGATTACAGTCTATTCTGACTAATTTCGACGTTCCGGACTCGAATACACAATCCGCATCTCTAAATTCTGCTCCTAACTCTAGCTCATGATTTAATACCATCCCACATAATAAAATAGAATAATTCCCTACTTAATTTTATTTAAATAGTTAAATAAAACTAAACAAACCATTTAAATACATCTCATCACATATCTTGAAATAACACATATATGTACCACACACATACATCTAATAAATGAAATCACCCAAAAGTTTCATATAAATTCGTTTATTAACAATTCTTAACTTACATAAAAAAATAAAAAAATAAAATAAAAATAAGACTCGGATATTACACTTTTACCACATCATTTGTAACATTACTTAAGTGATTACAATCAATAATCCTCAGGTCATAATCATACCAAGTCTATCTATGCACTACAGGCCACAGATGACTTTCAAAAAAATATAAATATGAGGATGATGACAATGATATAAGAATTCAATAAAACAAGTTCAAGAATTATTTTATCCAGGAATTATTAACGTCCAAATTGTCAACATGATACTGTTTTGTAGAGTAAAATTCAAGAATGATCAGAAGAATATTTCCATGAAAAAATACTGGATGAAGCACAAATATCAAGGATATTCTACTAATTTCATGGAGTATAGAAGTCAAAACTTTAACCAACTAAGTATAATAAAGAATGGAATAACAAAAGAAATCACCATGCATGCGGTACTTCAGCATGACAAAGTTATTCCAACGTAATACTAAATAACGGAACCGTCAAAGTAAATTGAATCGGCAGGATGTTCCAATGTAATAATAAAGAACTAAGGTATAACAACGAAATCACCATGCATGCGGTACTTGGATGTAGGCGAGTTATTCCAATGAGAATACTAATAAGGGCGGAATCAGTCCCGCCGTGAAAAACGCTGCAGTACATGATTTTCCAACGAATAATAATAAAGATTTTAATCGGTCCCACGAAAAACACCTGAGCGATGATGTTCAACAGAATAATAATAAGATTTAACCAGTGTCGGTGTAAAACACCTGCAGCGAGGATGTTCCAACGGAATAATAATAAAGACGGAACTAGGTCCGGTGTAAAACACATAGACAGGATGTTCCAACAGAATAATAAAAGAATGTCACCAATTATAGGGTAGACCGCGTATACAGGTTATTCCAACAGAATAATAAGAAATGGAATAACAACAGTTCTCTTCATGAATAAAAAAGAATAACACCCATTACGAGTACAACAAATAATATTCCCTACCTTAGAAACAAGAGTACTGGATATAGAAGTAGTGAAGTAGCAGAACACTTTTCTTCTTTTTCTCTATAGTTTCTCTCTGAGAGTTTCAATGAATTAAGTAAAAATAATGAATGAATGAGCTTCTATTTATAGAAAAATGGATACGCATAGTAACTAACTCATGAAACGGTCCAAATTGATATACTTTAATCTGACGGTCCATATTTAAAGCAAAATCTTTTTAATAAAATATAATATATTCTATTTATAATCTAATAAAAAGAATAACTTTATAAAAGATTTTACTATGCAAACACTATGCAGGCACTATGCAAACACTATGCATAATAAAATATAATATATTCTAATTATTGTCTAATAAAACAGATAACTTTATAAAAGTATTATGTTTTATATAAAAAGATTTTACTATACAAAATACTATGCAGACACTATGCAACACTATGCATAATAGAATATAATATATTCTATTTATAGAATAACTTTATAAAAGTATTCTTTTTTATATAAAAGATTTTCTCATATTATTACATTAATAATACCAACAAAATTGAGTGACTTATCACCTAAGCATCAATAATTAATACTGTAGTGTGCTACTATGCAACCACTGTGACATTCTGTACTTTTACTACCGAGTAGTTCAACAAAGATAATAATTTAAAACTTTTCATGAATTATTTTCATAAAATATTTTTGTCGTTTTCTCAATCGATGATAATTTCATTCAGGGGGTCCACCAATGATTGTGTCATTGCACGAATATTCCCTGACCAATCGAATATAATACGACAACTTGCATACTTTGTAAAATTTATAAATACTACCCACAACTATAATATTATCTCAAATCCACACCATAATATTAAAAAAATATTTCGAGAAAATTAAATCTTTATTCATAAAATCTGGGGTCTCACATTACTTGCTCGTTTATCTCTTATGAATTTGCTAAGAGGTTAGAATTGCCTAGAGAAGAACTGAATTTCCCTTTGAACATAGAAATTGCGAATAAAGAGTTAATCCATGTTAGATTCGTATACAAGAACTGTAGGGTGAACATTAAGGAGAATATCTTGATGGTAGATTTGATTTCGATTAGATTGGGATAGTTTGATGTTATTTTGGGAATGGATTGGCTGTTCAAATATGGAGCGGTAATTGATTGCCAAAAGAAGTGTGTAAACCATATGACCCCGTCAAAGGTAGTATTTTATGATAGCAAGTCACCTAGACAAATGAAATGTCTGACAATTATGCAGGCCAAGAAATTGTTGAGTCAAGGCTGTGTGGGCTATTTAGCTTACATAGTCGATACTCAGAAGAAGAATGTGAAACTGGAAGAGATACCAGTGGTGAGAGAATTTGAGGATGTGTTTCCAGAAGATTTGTCATAACTTCCGCCTGACAGAGAAATTGAGTTCGTGATCGACTTAGTGTCGGGGACAGCACCGATATCGAAGGCCCCGTACAGAATGGCTCTAGTAGAAATAAAGGAACTGATGGTACAGTTGCAAGAATTGTTGGACAAGAAGTATATTCAACCAAGCGTATCACCGCGGGGAGCGCCAGTGTTATTCGTGAAGAAGAAGGATGGGTCAATGCGTATTTGCATTGATTATAGAGAATTAAACAAGGTCACTATTAAAAACAAATATCTATTACCAAGAATAGATGACTTGTTTGATCAGTTGAAGGGTGCTAAATACTTTTCGAAAATAGATTTGAGAAGTGGGTATCACCAGTTGAAAGTGAGGAAGGAGGATATACCACGAATCGGCATTGAAACTCCCAGATGGACATTACGAGTTTCTGGTGATGTCTTTTGGTTTAACCAATGCACCTGCTGCATTCATGGATTTGATGAATAGGGTGTTTAAACCATTCTTAGACAAGTTTGTTGTGGTATTCATCGACGACATTTTGGTGTATTCCAAAACTCAAGAAGAACACATTGAACACTTACGTTTGACATTGGAAACACTAAGAAAGGAAACGTTGTACGCAAAATTCTCTAAGTGCGAATTTTGGCTAGATCGTGTGCAATTTCTTGGGCACGTGATTGACAAAGATGGGATTTCCGTGGATCCATCAAAAGTGGAAGATGTAATAAATTGGGAACAACCAAGAACACCGTCGGAAGTGAGGAGTTTCTTGGGACTGGCCGGTTATTACAGACGATTTATTCAAGATTTTTCTAAGATAGCCACTCCATTAACAAATTTGACCAGGAAAACTGTGAAATTTGTTTGGACGGAGAAATGTGAAGAAAGTTTCCAGGACTTGAAGAAGAAATTAAGCATGGCGCCTCTGTTGTCATTACCAGATAGCACAGGAAATTTTGTGGTGTATAGTGATGCCTCATATAAAGGGTTGGGATGGGTTCTTATGCAAAATGGCAAAGTAATTGCGTATGCATTAAGACAACTGAAGGATTATGAGAAAGGTTATCCGACTCATGATTTGGAATTGGCTGCAGTAGTGTTTGCTCTTAAGATATTGAGACACTATCTCTATGGAGAGAAATGTGAAATCTACACATATCATAAAAGTCTGAAGTATATTTTCACACAGAAGGACCTGAATATGCGACAAAGAAGGTGGATGGAATTGATAAAGGATTACGATTGTGAGATCTTTTATCATCCGGGCAAAGTGAATGTGGTTGTAGATGCTTTGAGCAGGAAAGGCCGGGAGAAGTTGATGATGATAACTAATCAGAAGGAGCTTATTTCAGCAATAACGAAGCTAGAGTTGGAAATCAAATTTCCAAAAGAATCTGATGAACGACTATTTCAGATAGATGCCAGTCCAACTTTGGTGGAAAAAGTGAAGAATGCTCAACTACAAGATAAAGAATGTGAAACAATCAAAGAGAAAGTGATTGACGGTAGTGATGTAAAATACAAGATCGATACCGAAGGACTACTACGATTCGAGGAAAGAATTTGGGTTCCAGCAGTGCCAGAGCTTAAAGACAAAATCTTGACCGAAGCACAAAGCACAAGATATTCGATTCATCCAGGAAGTACAAAGATGTATCAAGATTTGCGACATCATTTTTGGTGGCCGAATATGAAAAGAGACGTTACCGAATGCGTTGCAAAATGCTTAACGTGTCAGAAGGTGAAAGCTGAACATCAACGACCAAGCGGGTTACTTTAACCGTTGGAAATATCAAAATGGAAGTGGGAGCATATCACAATAGATTTTTTGGTAGTACTTCCAACGACTCAGAAAGGATACGATGCGATTTGGGTAATAGTGGACAGATTTACAAAATCTGCACACTTTTTGCCAATAAAGATTAGATTTAATCTTGATCAGCTAGCGAAACTATACGTTAAAGAGATTGTGTCAAGACATGGAGTTCCAGTGTCAATTGTATCAGACTGAGATCCAAGGTTCACATCAAACTTCTGGAAGAGACTACAGGAATGTATGGGAACACGATTATGAATGAGTCTGACATACTATCCGCAAAACGGATGCGCAAAGCGAATGAACTATCGAAACATTGGAAGATATGTTGAGAGCATGCATCATGGATTTCAAAGAAAGCTGGGATGAACATTTACCGTTGGTAGAATTTGCCTATAACAACACTTACCACGCGAGGATCGGCATGCCACCTTACAAGGCATTGTACGGCAGAAAGTGCAGAACTCCACTATGTTGGGATGAAGTCAGTGAACGCCAACTATTAGGACCAGAACTGGTACAATAAACTGCTGAAGTTGTCAAACTCATCAGGACAAGATTGGTAGCAGCCCAAGACAGAAAAAGTATGTCGATCAACACAGGCAGAATCACAAATTTGAAGTAGGAAATTTCGTTTTCCTAAAAGTTTCTCCTTGAAATAGGAAGATTCGTTTTGGCAAGAAAGGAAAGCTCAGCCCAAGATTTATTGGACCGTTTAAAATACTACGAAGAGTGGGGGAAATGGCTTATGAGGTAGCTCTACCTCCAGAATTGGAAAACATTCATAATGTTTTTCACATTTCTGATATTCTGACCAGTATAAACCCGATTACAAGCACGTGATCGAGTACGAACCATTGCAATTCGATAAAGATTTGTCTTATGAAGAAGTTCCTATCCAAATAGTCGACAGGAAAGAACAAGTGCTCAGAAATAAAGTGATACCTTCTTTGAAGGTGATATGGAGAAACCACAATGTCGAAGAGGCAACGTGGGAACTCAAAGCTGAAATGATGAAAAGTTATCCTGAGTTATTTGTTTAATTTATGTCTTCGATTCTAGGGACAGAATCTTTGTAAGTAGGGAAGAATGTGACGATTTAATTGTTTGAATAGTGATCCTGAGGACAGAATCCTTTTAAGGAGGGAATGATGTAACATTCCGCATTTTAAATGTAATATTAAATATTTATTGATTTATATAAATATTTAATGGATGTGATTGTCAATAAAATAAATATTTGTTCAATTGATTTAATTTTGTTTTTTTAATTGATTTTATTTTGTTTAGTTAATTATTTATTTAAAAATAATTGATGAATTAAGGAAATGATTATTATATTGATATTTCAATTTAAATGATTAATTAATTGTATTGTGTTGTGTGATTAAAGGATTTATTTAATTAATTATGATTTGCATTAATTAAAATAAATGTGAGAGCTTGATTAAATATAGTGTGACAAATAACTATATTGTAAGGAGTTATTAAAATAAATTAAAATAGTTTTAATTTAGTTTTAACAAACAAGGCTTAATATATTAATTCTTTAATATTTAAAGGGTTTGCCAAACAAGCCTTATGGCTTTTGGAATTTCTAGATTTTTAAAATAAATAAATAAATAAATAAAATAATAAATATAATATATACGTTGGTTTATAACTATTATTCTATTAAATTTGGCGTATTAAAGATTAGCAGTTTTAGTTTTTCATTATAATTATCAGTTGTTTTAGTTTTACGCATCCTAGTTCTTTGAGAAAGAGAGAAAGAAATTGAGAGAGAATTTGAGAAGAGTCTAGGAAATTTTCACGTCAATTCCAAAGTGTGTTTAACAAGAATTTACATCAAGCAACAAAAGGTATGTTCATAATTGTGATAATATACATGTATATGGGTTTCCCAGAAAAATTACGTTATTCGTGAATTTCATCTATTCAATTATTGCTAGATAATTGAATAATTGTGGTTACATGCTTATGATGCTAGAATTTATGTCAAATAAGATAATTGCATGCTAATTTCGGCTTACAGTAGAAGAAAATTTTGACAGTGTATGTTTATATGTATTTTTCATATGTTCGTGAAAAGTATCAATTCTAGTGGCTAATTAGTATATGAAATTGAAAATTGAAGTTTGTTTATGCTAGTTAGTTGAGATATGAGCATAACGTAATTGGAATGAGATGATTTGGCCAACTAATAAATTCACAGTGATGATTTCTAGGATGAATGTCAAGAAAATGGAGTTTTATGAAAAACATGAATTTTGAGAAATTAAAATAGCTTTAGTTAGTGTTAAATTGTTCTAATTGGTTGTAAATGTGAGCAATCATGTTTATGATAGTTGTATATTTATTTTACGTGTTCTTATTCTCGCTCATTGGGTGAAATTTGTGTTTGTTGGGCTAAAGTTTGGCCATCGCTTATTCATCGTGGTTCATGCATCTGTCTGAACATCGACGCAATTTTGCTTGTTGAAGTTAAAGCGAAAACGACGCAAATTGCCACGGTCCCAAGCCTTTGTATGGCGCAATGTGTGCATACCCACAGTTTGAGATTCGACTTACGCTATTACAACAGAGACTTGGGGAAACATCCTAGCATGGTCTGAAATTATGTTAGCATGTTAAATGTGTAATGTTAAGGTTAACATAACATAGTGAATTGTGGTTAGTAAGATCAAAGTTGCAAAAATGATTAGTAAATAAAAGACACATTATGTGATAACTTAGTTTATACAATGAACGTTAGTTAAGTGTTATGATGA
Organism: Panax ginseng; assembly: GCA_020205605.1. NCBI lineage: Eukaryota > Viridiplantae > Streptophyta > Magnoliopsida > Apiales > Araliaceae > Panax > Panax ginseng. The sequence goes on from CM035138.1 coordinate 41,505,003, forward strand.
TTAACACTTGGGAATTCTGAAATGTAAATGGTGGTATAAGACTTGTGCTAAAATAACAAGTTTAGTTAGTAATACGTTTTATATTGAAAAGCGAATATTAGTATGTCTAATAGATATTGTGGTTTTAATACTGTGTATAGGTGAATGTGAGTTTTAATATTTTAGCTTACGCTCGAGGTAAGTTTTCTAACTCTACACTTTCGTTGAGTTAATTCTATTGTTATATTGTATAGCTTCATGCTTTTGATTGAGAAAGCTTCATATCTTAACTGTTATTGAATAAATCAATTGTTCCTAAAATTCATTCGAGCAAACTCTAACTCTAATGTTATTGGAAATTCTTATAGATTGATTCATTCTAACTTGTTTATAGTTAAGCAAGTTTCTTAAGTTCTATTATTGTATAATGAACGTAGTTTTGAATTCTCGTCTCTATTATTGAACTGTTTAATTCCTTGCAAGAGTTAATACATGTTGTAAAGATATTTATTCTTATCTCAAGTGAGCTTTGTTTGCTCACTTTTGCATATTTACAAACTTATTGCAGCTATGGTTGAGAAGGTAGATAAACCTACAACTAGCAAAGGAAAGGGAAAAATGTATAAGTGATGAAGACTTGTAATTTTGCTTTATCGTTATGATGATAAACTTTTAATAATGATGTGATGTAATAATTTTATTTCCGCACTTGAATGATTGTATTAATGGTTAGAGAACCTGGGAGATAATGTTTTATTAAAGTAATCCTGTATGGGCAGGTTTTATTATTCAATTTATTATGATTGGGTAGTTAAATATGAATGTTTTGATTACGTGAACACCAAATCTTGAGGTAATGAAGTACCGAGATTTGGGGGTGTCACAAGTTTGTATCAAGTTGGTATCAAAGCTTTAGGTTATGAACCTTAGGTGGGGAAAAGCCTTAGGAAGTAACCTTTGAAAAGTTAGTGGTGATTATTCAATTTAGTAAGATTGGGTAGTTAGATATAAATGTTTTGATTACATGAACACCAAATCTTGAGGTAATGAAGTACCGGGATTTGGGGGTGTCACAATATGTGGCATGTCAATTAACCCTTGTTTTGAAACTATATTCTAGAATGATATCTGAAATACAGGAGATGAGCAATATTATCATAGGAAATAATCGGGAAGGTATAATCCGAAAAGAAAGCAAGGTATTCTCATCTCTTCGGCATACCAGGTACGTAAGTAAATTTCGAGGGCAAAATTTCATAAGGAGTGGAGATTGTAAGACCCCGAATTTTATGAAATAAAAGTATTCAGTTTTCTTATAATTATTATTTTTAGTAAATGGTTAAATTGATAAAAGGTTAAAGTTATGGGTGATATTAGAAAATTTTTACAAAGTAAGCAAGTTGTTATAAAATATTCGTTGTGTCGGGGAATATTCGTTTGGTCGGAGAATATTCATTTTAATATGGAATATTTGTACGACGAAACAATCATTGGTGGACCCCACAACGAAATTATTGTCGGAGTTAAAAAACGACAGAAATATCTTTTATAAAAAATAACGAAATGAAAGTTTTACTGAATTAAATTGTTCAACTACCCATAATAAAAAATACGATGTCTACGCGTGGTTGCATAAGTAGCACTGCTGAATTGATTATTGATGCTTACGTGAGAAGTCACTCAGTTATACTCAATTATTGCTACAATAATTGCTGCATCATATCTCTCATATTATTGATTCAATTATTGTCACAGTATCATCTGCATAATATTTTATATTATTAAATCAATAATTAAGACGACAAAGTTATTCATATTATTATTTATAATATTAACAATGTCTAGAAAGTTCTATTAAAGATGAAATTGATATATCCATTATGTTGGGATTATTAGTGTTAGTGGAAATCGACATCTATTTTGATAATAATTAATGTCTAAGGTTATATTGACCAATCAGATAATTAATCGGATAAATGAGCAATTAATTGCTATTAATTCGCATGCTTATAACTATTTGTTCACATGTGTGTACTATTGATTCACATGCATGTACTATTAGGGGAGGTGGTGCAAGATTTATACTTGCATGACTAAATTAAAAATTGAGGTATAGATGAAGGTACTATACTGAAATTATTTTTTTCACATGATTTTACAATTGAGTCACATGATTGTACTATTGATTCACATGATATACTATTACGGGAGGTGGTGCAAGTTTGATAATACTTGCAGGACTAAATTAAAAATGAAGGAAAAGATGAAGGTATTATACTGTAATATTTTAAGCCCCAAAACATGCAATTATCGAAACTATATTTTTCTATAAATAGAAGTTCATTCTTCCTTCATTCTCACCAATTCACTAAGACTCACAAGAGCAATTATAGAGAGAGAAGCTATATAGAGAAAGAAGAAGAGAGGTCTGCTACTTCACTCTTCCAGTATCCAGTCTTCTTCTGAGGTAAAGGGTATTATTTATTCATATTCAGAAGAGATATTATTTTTCATATTCGTATGGATATTATCTTCGTTCAATATTCGTATGAAATAATATTTTCTTCCATACTCTGTAGTATGTAAGTAATATTATTTCGTTTCATATTTCTACTTGTACACTCATTTTGTTGAAGTATTGCTTATATACTCCGTGAAATTAGTTGAATATCCTTGATATTTACGCTTCATCCAGTATCTTTTCATGGAAATATTATTCTGAGCTTCCTTGATAATTATTGATCTTTTCATGCCGGAATATTATTCATGAGTTACTATTCATGAGTTACTATTCACTCGGGTATTCGGGGCACTTTTCATGCTGGAGTACTATTCACGAGTTACTATTTATGGGTTACTATTCACCCAGTTATAATTCACTCGAATATTATTCACTCGGGTATTTGGGAAACTTTTCATGTCAGGGTACTATTCACGAGGTACTATTCTCGAAGAACTATTAACTGGGTACTATTCATGGGGTACTATTCACCCAAAAAATATATTTCTTTTCTGTCCAAATTATTTTTGATACATGAATATTATTCTTGAATTTTACTCCACAAAGCAGTATCATGTTGACAATTTGGATATTTATAAACTCTAGATAAATTTAAAGTCTTTAATATTTATCCTTTATTTCGTTTGATTAATGCTTATATCATTGTCATCATCCTCATGCTTATACTATGATGAAAGTCATCGTTGGCTTACGTGTAAAGATGGACTGTTGATTATTGGTTTTACAGTTGTATATCTTTGGCTTACGTGCAAAGATGGACTGTTGATTATTGGGTTTACAGTTGTATATCTTTGGCTTACGTGCAAAAATGGACTGTTGATTATTGGTTTTACAATTGTATATTTTTGGCTTACGTGCAAAGATGGACTGTTGATTATTAGTTTTACAGTTGTATATCTTTGGCTTGCGTGCAAAGATGGACTGTTGATTATTGATTTTACAGTTGTATATCTTTGGCTTACGTGCAAAGATGGACTATTGATTATTGGTTTTACAATTGTATATTTTTGGCTTACGTGCAAAGATGGACTGTTGATTATTGGTTTTACAGTTGTATATCTTTGGCTTATGTGCAAAGACGAACTATTGATTGATAGCTTTGGCCCATAGTGCAATGATGGACAGGTGTATGACATGATCATGACTACTAGTGATAATAACGAATATCCTTGGCCCGTAGTGCATGGATAATTCGATGATGTGATTGGCAGGATCATGACCATTAGTTAACAGTTGAATGTCTTTGGCCGTAGTGCACTGACAGACAATTGATTGGTATGATCATGACCATTGGTTTTATAGTTGAATATCTTTAGCCCGTAGTGCAAAGATAGACAACTGATTGGTATGATCATTGTTATTACATTTGAATATCTTTAGACTTTAGGGTAAGGATATTGAGTAAACGTTCTATTAAGCCTTTGTGGCAAAGAGAAACTGTTGATTTACATGATTATAAATATGAATTGTGGATTTAACTATAATCGTTAGTGGTTCAGGTGAAGACAGGTGATGAGAATTATTTTTGTCTTGGGTATAATAAAGAACTGTTGATAAGTATTGCAGGAATGAACTATTAACGATGGACTTTTAATCTAGAGGAGATAGTAGACATTATGTTCTACTTTTGCTTATTCCGCTGCAGTTGTTGATCTAAAACTTGTTGTCTATTATACTTTATCAGTTGTTATACTGTTGAAGGCTAAGGATAATTTATTCTACATTATCTTGGTCATAATATTTCTTCTTTGGGCTAGTTGAGCTCACCTTTTTCTTCATCGCTTTCTCTTGAGAAATGAGAATATAGCTGGGACTAGTCGGGAAATGGAGTGATGGTCCGAGATGGTGGCTATAGTAGTTCTCACTATTCTGTGAAATAGTGTGACAATAAATGTAATGAGGACTCCATTGAGTGTGGATATTGTCTAGAAGACAATATTCGTTTTAAAACTCTCAGCTATGTTTTGTCATATTTTTACACGACAGTTGTATTAAAGAAGTTTGTATTTGATTTCTGTACCATGTATTTGGCGACTCAAGATAGTGATGTATACCTATTTTGGGGGCGTCACAGTTATACTCGACTTGTTTAAGATTTAAACTACTCGAATTCTTAATTGTGATTCGATACATACTCGATTGATATAGATTCAATTAGATACTATGTGACGCCCCCAAAATAGGTATACATCACCCATCTTGAGTCGCCAAATACATGGTACAAAATTCAAATACAACTTAATAATACAACTGCTGTAAAATACTCACAAAACATAAACCTAGATTTTTAATACTGAATATTGTCTTCTAGATGATTCAACTCAAATGGAGTCCTCAATACATTTATTATCACATAATTTCATAGAATAGTGAGGACTACTAATGCTATCATCCTGGACCGTCACTCCATTCCCCGACTAGTCCCACCTACGTTCTCATTTCCTGAATAGAACAATGAAAGCAAAAGGGTGAGCTCAACTAGCCTAATAAGAAATATTATGACTAAGATAATGTAGAATAATTTATCGTTAGCCTTCAACAAAGTTGTTAAACCGATAAAATATAACAACATCAAGTTTAATCATAGATGAACAAGAAATCCATTGAAGAGTCAAGAGAGCATAAAATCTACTATCTTCTATGATTTAAAAAGTTTTTCATCACTTTTATCACGAGACTCAAATTTTAATAAATAATCCACATCATCGAATCACCCCTCGCACTACTGCCAAGGATATTCTTTAGTATCACGACCACAAATTATCCATGCACTATGGGCCAAAGATATTCGTGTATTTATCAATGGTCATGATCATGCCAACAACTGTCCATCAATGCACTACGGGCCAATGAGGACTTTTACCACATCATTTGTAATATTACTTACCATAATTATATCGAATAATCCCCTCGGTCATAATCATACCAAGTCCATCTATGCATACCTTTCAGGGCCACGGATGACTTTCAACATAATATAAACATGAGGATGATGACAATGATATAAGAATTCAATAAAACAAGTTCAAGGATAAATTTTTAAAGATTTATAATTTAATTTATCCAGAATTCAATATTGTCCAAATTGCCAACATGATACTGCTTTGTGGAGTAAAATTCAATAATTATAATGTATCAAAAATAATTTGGACCGAAAAGAAATCAATTTTTGTTATGAATAGTACTCCAGGTGAATAGTACCCGAGTGAATAGTACCCCATGAATAGTACTTTAGGAATAGTACTCTGTGAATAGTACTTTGTAAATAGTACTTTGTGAATAGTACCTATAAATAGTACTTTTGTGAATAGTACCGTATAAAGGGATAGTACTCATGGACAGTACTCCGGCATGAAAAACTTCAAATTTAATAAGAATGTGCAGAAAATATCCTTGTGAAGCGATACTAGATGAAGCGCAAATTTCAAGGATATTCTACTAATTTCACGGAATATATAAGCAATACTTTAACTGAATGATGGTATAATAAGGAATACGAGATGAAATAATATTACTCATATACTATAGAGTATGAAAGAAAATATTATTCCTATGAATACAGAACAAAATAGTATCCCTTACCTCAGAAGAAGACTGGATACTGGAATAGTGAGGTAGCACACTTCTCTTTTACTTTCTCTCTAAAGCATCTCTCTCTATAAATGCTCTTGTGAGTCTTAGTGAATTGGTGAGAATGAAGGAAGAATATGCTTCTATTTATAGGAAAATATAGTTTCAATAATTGCACGTTTTGGGGCTCAAATATTACAAGATAATAATACCTTCATCTTTTCTTCATTTTAATTTAGTCCTGCAAGTATTATCAAACTTGCACCACCTCCCCTAATAGTACATCTTGTGAATCAATAGTACAATCATGTGAATCAATAGTACAATCATGTGAAAAAAATAATTACAGTATAGTACCTTCATCTATACCTTTATTTTTAATTTAGTCATGCAAGTATTATCATCTTGCACCACCTCCCCTAATAGTACATGCATGTGAATCAATAGTACACACATGTGAACAAATAGTTATAAGCATTTGAATTAATAGCAATTAATTGCTCATTTATCCGATTAATTACCCGATTGGTCAATATAACCTCCAGACATCCATTATTATCAAAATAAATATCGATTTTCACTAACACTAATAATCCCAATATAATGGAAATATCAATTTCATTTTTAATCAATACGAACTTATTCATTATTAATATTATAACTCACAATATTTAACAACCGCATTTTTTCAAGAAAGAGGGGCTTTTCGATAAGATTTCTCCTATTAAGCGCCGCAATTAGGTGATCAAACCTCTCCTCGATGTAACTTCTAGACATTGTCAATATTGCAAATAATAATATGAATAACTTTGTCGTCTCAATTATTGATTTAATAATATAAAATATTATGCAGATGATATTTGTGACAATTATTGAATCAATAATATGAAAGATATTATGCAAAGAATTATCGTAGAAATAATTGAGTATAACCGAGTGACTTCTCACGTAAGCATCAATAATCAATACCGTAATGTTACTATGCAACCACGCCAGACATCGCATTTCTTTTACCACCGTAGTTCAACAGTTTAACGGTAAAAAACTTTCGCCGTTATTTTTATAAAAGATAATTCATGCGCTTTTCTAACTATGACAATACTTTCGTTGGGGTCCACTAATGATTGTGTCGTCGTCATTTAATATTCCCCGTTAAAACGAATATTCCCCACCAATCGAATATTATATAACCACTTGCTTACTTTGCAAAATTTGTAAATAATACCCACAACTATAACATTATATCAAATCCACACCATAATATTCAAAAATATATTTCGAGAAAAATTAATCTTTATTCATAAAAGTTGGGGTCTTATAACCTCCCCTTCTTATGAAATTTCGTCCTCGAAATTAGGGTGCGTACCTGGTATGTTGAAGAGGTGAGGATACCTTGACTTCATTTCAGATTCTAACTCCCATGTCATTTCCTCAACATCGTGGTTTCTCCATAAAACTTTGACTTGAGGTATAACCTTGGAGCGTAGAATATGATCCTTCTTATCCAAGATTTTAATAGGTACCTCCTCATACGTTAAATCTTCCACTATCTCGTCTGGTTCTAATTCAATAATGTGGTTCGGGTCTTTCACATATTTATGTAACATAGATATGTGAAAAACGTTATGAACACGAGACATACTTGGCAGTAAGGCGAGTCTATAGACCACAGTTCCTACTCGATCGAGGATTAAAAATGGGCCAATGAATCGAGGATTGAGCTTTCCCCTCTTTCCAAATCTCGTAACTCCTTTCCATGGAGCAACACGTAACAACACATGATCTCCAATATTAAATTCCACATCCTTTCGATGAAGATCAGCATAACTCTTTTGTCGATCTTGTGAGGTTTTTATACATTGTCGGATCATTTGAATCTTTTCTGTAGTCATACGTACCAACTCTGGTCCCAACAACGGTTTTTCACCCACCTCATCCCAGCATACTGGAGAACAACACTTTCTTCCATACAACGCCTCAAATGGAGCCATGCCAATACTTGTTTGATAACTGTTGTTGTAGGAAAACTCCACCAATGGTAAGAACTTGTCCCAACTTCCTCTGAAGTCAAGGACACAGAGTCTTAATAAATCTTCAAGAGTTTGAATAGTCCTCTCCAACTGCCCGTCCGTTTGAGGATGATATGACGAACTAAATCGTAAATCTGTGCCCATAGCTTTTTGCAAACTAACCCAAAATCGTGAAGTGAATCTTGGGTCTCGACCAGAAACTATGGATACTGGCATACCATGTAATCTTACAATCTCGTTTATGTACATACGAGCAAGATGTTCAAGTGTATAAGTTTCTCATATCGGTAAGAAATGAGCAGACTTGGTCAATCTATCAACAATGACCCAAATCGCATCTATGCCTTGAGAAACCTTGCGAAGACCAGTAACGAAATCCATGGTAATGTGCTCCCACTTCCATTCTGGAATTTCAAGTGGTTGCAATGGACCTTTTGGCACTTGATGCTTCGCCTTGACTCGTTGACAAGTTAGACACCTTGAGATAAACTCCATTATCTCTCTCTTTATATTGCTCCACCAAAATGTATGTCGAAGATCTCTCTTTATAAACTCGTATATTCACCATCATCACATGGGTCCCCGGAGTCTTTAACTCTATCTCCATCCTTTGTAAGTCATACAAAATGGGCCTTTGCGTTGACAATATCGCACTCGTACCCGTATATGATATTCTACTTAATGTGTCAGCTACTACGTTCGCTTTTCCAGGATGGTATTGAATGGTATGATCGTAATCTTTCAATAGCTTAAGCCATCGTCGTTGTCGCATGTTGAGTTCCTGTTGAGTGAAGAAATATTTGAGCCTTTTTTGATCCGTATAGATCTCCACATTCTCTCCATACAGGTAATGCCTCCAAATCTTAAGCGCAAAAACGACAGTTGCTAACTCTAGATCATGAGTAGGATAATTCCTCTCATATTCTTTGAGTTATCGTGAAGCATAGGATATGACTTTCCCTTGTTGCATGAGAACACATCCTAACCCTTTGCCTGAAGCATCACTGTAGATGACAAATGTAAGACCCCAACTTATTATAAGTAAAATCAAATTTCCTCTATTTATTATTGTGAATAATATGGTGATAATTTGATATAATACTTTGGTTATGGGTGAAATGTGAAAATTTGGCAAAATAAGCAAGTGGGTATAAAATATTCATTGTTGTCGGGAAATATTTGTTTGGTCGTGGAATATTCTTGTTGACGGGGAATATTCGTATGACGACGCAGCCTTTTGTAGGTCCCATAACGGAATAACTGTCGGATGAAGAAAATGACAAAGTTTGAGTTTTTATAAATAATTACAAGTAATTGTTACCAAGTTAACAATTGCTGGAATACCCGTGGTTAAAATATAGTAATACGCTGGCGTCGCACAAAGAAGCATTACCAGATTGCACAAAGATTGTTGAATTATTGATTCTTACGTAAGAAGGCACTACTCAATAATTGTTACAAGAATTACTATTCAATATTTTATTTTATTGATTCAATAATTACTGCGTTGATATTTTATATTATTATTGTTTCAATAATTGTCATCGCACAAAGATTTCCCATTATCGGATCAATAATTCATATTATTTGAATAATATTATTAGATAGCATTATTGGCAATGTCTAGAAAGTTCGCCGAGGAGAGGTTTGGTCACCTAATCATGCGCCAATAAGGAGAAATCCTTATCGAAAGCCCCTCTTTTCTCGAACCTACTGATTGTCATTATTGTGATTCTGTAATATTATTTATGAATAATTAATTATTGATTTATATGATAAGGAAATATTTATTTGATGTGAATATAAGTGATGGATTTATTTATTTATGTGGTTATAAATGAAGGAATTAATGCTGAGGTGATTTATCAGTATTTTGTCGGAATGGAGGTATTATATATCATCCGTTTGTGGATTTCGGATATTTTTGTTTGGAATTTGGAAAAACTTAAAGCTACAAAGTTGTAGAGAATTCGATTTCGTATGGAAGGGACATAAAATTCGTATTTTTTTGATAAGCGAGCTATTTTCTATGAATTACTGAAGTTTCAAAAAATAAAATGATTTTTATTAAAATTAGGCGGGACCCACTTTTGTTTTAAACATGTGGGCTGCCAAAAAATTCCAGATTTTGCATGCTTGATGGTTGGTCTTGGTAGGTGGCGTGAAAGGAAGACATATATATTATATTATATTAGTCTCCTTTGGCATTCTAGCATTTTCCTAAAAATAGGCGCTTAGGTTAGAATTGAAAATCACACCAGAAACAAGTTTTCTTTCTCTCTATATTGTCGGCGTTTTTTTGTGAGTATTTAGATACTTTGAGAGTTCTTTGTTAGGCATGCTTCCGATCGGAAATGCACCGCTATTTTGAGGTAAGTGATGTTATTTTCTTCGTAAATGATATTATTTCTTTCAATATCATTATGCCGAAATATTGGTCTGAACTTTTTATCAAATTTGGAACTTTTTGTGTCGGGGTTACTATTCACGTATACGACACTATTCACGTATATGGCACTATTCACCAAAAAATTAATTTTTTTCCCCTTTTTATCCAAGATGTCTATTATGGTTACTATCTTTGATTGTATCCATGTTTTGATCCTTATTTTTGAATTCTGCTTCACAATTGGTTATTATGGAGTATTATTGAACTTGGATAAACTGTAATACGAATCCCTAATATTTGTTCTTTTATCTCACTGGATTCATTTTCTTAAAGATATTTTTCATCATCCTCAGTCGTAAATGATGATATTACTGAATATCTTTGGCTTGTAGTGCAAAGATGAATGATTAACTAATGAATATCTTTGGCCCGTAGTGCAAAGATGAACAAGTGTTGAGATGAACATTACCAACTGGTGATACAAATGAATATCTTTGGCCTGTACTACAAAGATGAATATTTGATTCAAGATGTATATTGATTGATGTCACAGGGATAAAATATTGATGATGGACTTTTAAATCTTAGAAGATAGTAGAATTCATTCTCTACTTGACTCTTCTAATGGATTGTCAAGCTTCACAATGCAGCTTGTTGATCTAAAACTTGTTGTCTATTATATTTTATCAGATTTTTCCCTGTTGAAGACTAATGATAATTTGTTGTATATTATCTTAGTCATAATATTCTTTGATGGGCTAGTTGAGCTCACCTTTTTCCTTTTTGTTCCATTGTTCTTCTCAAGAGGAGAGAATTTAGCAGGAACTAGCATGGGTATGGAGTGATGATTCAAGATAGTTGTTTTAGTAGTCATCACTATTTTATAAAATAGTGTATCAATAATTGTAATGAGGACTCCTTTTGAGTTTGTATACTGTCTATTAGACAATATTTGTATCCAAACTCACAGTATAGGCGTTGTCGTATTTTGTAAGATAATTGTATTACTGAAGTTGTATTTATTTTTGTACCATGTATTTTGCGACTCAGAATGGGTGATGTATACCTATTTTGGGGGCGTCACTGTTGGTATCAAAGCTTAGGGATATGATCCTTGGCTTAGATGTGAGACAAGAACTAGGAGGGGAGAGTCGGGGAATTCCTTTGCTAGTATAACCTTATTTGTTATTTGGTTGGTCAGTCAGAGCATATGGTTAATATGTGATATGTTAATTTGTTAATTAACCCTTGTTTTATGGCAGTATTTAAGAATGGCAGCGGGAAATATTAACAATGGAGTAAATGAGACAATGGAGACACCTTTAATCACCACCCAGGGGAACGTGCAACAGAAAGGCAATATTCCTCCTGTAAACAACACTATCGAACAAATGATTAATGATGGGATGTTTAGAAGCTTTTTGAAGTTCATGCAAAATCAGACGAGGGAGACTCGTGCACAAAATACGGGTGGAAATGATAGCAATGCGCGGCTTGTCACAGCCAAGAAGTTCAAGGAGTTGGGACCACCAGAATTTATTAGAAAGCCGGATCCGATCAAGGCAGAAATGTGGGTCAAGCAAATTACCAAGATATTTGATATCTTGCGATGCACGGAGGAACAGAAGGATCCATTCGCCACCTTTATGTTCCGCAGTGAGGCAGACTACTGGGGGGAGTTTGTGAAGCGTACCCAGCCTGCTGCATTTAACATGTCTTGGGAAATGTTTCAGAAACTATTCAATGACAAGTACTTTCCTAAAAGTATTCGTCATATGAAGGAGGTAGAGTTTATCAGACTGGAACAAAATAACATGACGGTGTCCTAGTGATAAGTAGGTTTTACACCTACTTATCCGGTATCTTTTACTTGAATTTGTTGCTTATATTCATGTGTCTTAGTTACTTTTCATGCATTTTGTGTTCATTTTGTTGGTTATACGTTTGGAAGCGGTGTAAACGACTATTGGCAAAGAATTGGTATGAAAATGCAAAGAAAAGCAATCCGGACATCGTTTGGGCTTTTATGTTTATTTCATGTTCTTGGTTTGGAACTTGGATAACATTTTAGATCTTCTTCTTAGCTTTCTGGAACATCTTGAATCATTCCAATCGGAGTTCGGATGCAAGAGTTATGACATTTGTACCACGGACGTCGAACGTCACTGTTTTGGGTGGCCATTTGCATAGCAGTCCCTTCAAGCCCAATTTCGACCTTCATTCATTCATTATTTCTGAAATCTTAAAGCATAAAAGTTGTAGATCTTGTCGATATCTTCGATTTGATAGGTGGGAGGCCTTGTAACTCTTCCCGGATCAAAGGTTATGGCCGTTTTCCCAAAGGACGTCAGAGCAAAAAAATTTCCGTCACAAAACCGCCGCCGGGGTGGGCGTACCAGCCACAAGTCAGAACCCTAGCCCGCTGGGGTGGGCCCAAATCAAGCATAAACCCCCGCCGAGGCGGGGGTAGTCCAGAAAATGTGCAAAAAGTGCAAATTTTGGTCCAATTTGAGTCCGGGAAGGATTGTTTCGATCCGATTGACACAAGGACTTCCAAGAGAACTTCCAAGAGGAGTTAAAGACATATGAAGAGACTTATAAAAGGAGGAGAATCACAAGGATTAGGGGATTTTAGAGACTAGATAGAGGATTCCATTAGATTAGATTAGAGTAAATTAGATCAAAACACTAGTTCTAATTAGATTTGGAGATTGAAGCAACTTGAAGACCATTGAAGATCAAGAGCAGGAGCTTGAGGAAGATGGAGATCTCACCACAACAGTTTATTCTTTACTCTACTCTTATTTTTATCTTTTAATGTTATTTCAAGTGTGGATTCTTAGTTTTAATTCAATGAACTAATTCTTTGTTTGAGATTACAATGGATCTTATTGTCTAGTTTATTTTAATATGCTTCGCTATCAATTATTATGTTCTATTGTGAGGATTGTCTATTGTGATTTGGACTTAATTGTTTAATTGATTGGCCATCAATTCTCGTGATAATCTATATGAACACAAGAGATGAAGTATTGATTTAGATCTTATTATGATAGCATGTGTCATGAATTTTGTCAATTGCAGATTTTTGATTATTGTTAAGGTAGAGATACGCTTGATATCGCATGTAATCGGATAGAGAACTTATTCTTCAACCTTCTTCAATTGTAATTCACATAGAGATATAGTGGGTTAGTTGATTAAGGTGTTTAACGGATTTCTATCTTAATTGTGTATTGACGTTAATATGGGTATTATGCATCGAGAGGTGGTTTTATCTGCTTTAGTGTTCTTGATTAACAATTCATGATAGAGAATAATTGATGAGAAGTGTGTTAACTTAAATGAAGCAATAAGTGAAGTTGTGATCTTAAATCTTGGTTATCTTAATTTAACTAGTGGAATTTAATAGTAGTTTAGTTTACTTATAATTTGAAATTCATTCGTTTAAATAAGATTGAGTTGGTTACGAGTTAGTACTTGGTGATTTTTGTTAAATAATTCCTCGTGGGAACGATACTCTACTTTCACTTTATTACTTGTTGACAACGTATACCTGCGTGTTGTGCGTATATAGATTTTACCCAATCAAGCAAAGCAAGCGGCGGTTGAATTGGCTCTTCATCAGAATAACGCACCCAGGCGTTGCAGCACAACGCACATATAAGTGAAGGGTGTGGCAAACCGCCTGAAAAATTTCCACGTAAGCACCGGCGGATGGAGAAACTGATGATGGCCCCGACGTCGATAATGAAATCTTGCACAATGGCATATAACAGTGACGCCTTCTCTTTGGTGACGTCAGAAGTGTGTTGGGATGGAAGCAATTTCACACATAAAAATGCGTACCATATCTTTCCATACCGGCTTAAGTCCTTGCTATTGAACACCGTTCCTCCCTTCCTACCTTTGGTCCGAGATGTGCCCGGCTTTGTCAAATTTTTAATAACCTCCTCATAATCCGGGTCAAAATCCCTCATTTGGACATACTTGACAATGGCGTGGCACCAAGAATCGATAGTAAGCGTTGATTGCATCGTCACCGAATCTAACCATTCGACCTTTAAGACAAACGCTTAGATAGAGCTTTGTCTTCAAGCGTTTGCATAGAATTCCTTGACAATATTAACCACGGCGGGTGTCAGATGTTCAGTGAATTTGATCCACCCCTTTTGGTGAATTTGGGAAATCATCTCCCCATTGTTCCCCTCGGGGGCCAAACCACGCTCTGGCGTAAGTGCCTTAGATTGCATGTACTCATAATTTATTACAAGCACAAGACTCATAAATTTTCTATGATCATGGGTGGTTGGCGGTGGAGCGGCCCTTGAACTCGCCCCCCCATTGGCATTTGGGTGTGGGTTGAGAAGCCATTTAATTTCAGCAGTGACCGCTTGCTAGTAAACAAATCCTTACCCGAAAACTTGGTTCAAGCACTTTATCAAACACTTGGTGTGCGGTTGGGGTAGTTTACACAATTTGTGAAACTTGAACTTGGAAAATGGTGTATATGGTAGAGATGAGATGAAGGCCCAAGTACGCACTAGAATTTGCTCTCAAAAATAACCACTCCAAATGCCCTAATTTAAAAATATGAATGTGGGAAGAAATAGATATGAGATGATATATATAGAGGTGTGTTGGTGTGATTGCGAAGGTTGGGTAGTGGAGATCGTGTGAATTCGTAGTGGGGATGAGGTTTGTGATGTGGGTAGTGGGTAGTAATGGTTTGGTAGGAGATAGAAATATGGTTTATTGAGGGAGAGTAAGAGCAAAGGAGTAGGCGTGTATGTGTGTGGGAAATATGGATGGGGTCGTGCCTTATAACAGGCGTGCCTGCCCAGGTTTAAGGACCCCCGCCCCGGCGGGCATGCCCACTGTTAAAAAATTTGGCCAAAAATTTTTGAGATACAAAATTCTCCGATTTTCCACCATATTCGTAGTCGTTGTTGCTCTAACTCACGTTGGACCTCTCCTAAAACCAAAAACATGCAATATGTTAGATTAATGACGACTTGGAATTTCAATGAGATTTTTAGTACTTTTTAGAGATTTGTAGCAAAACTTATAATTGACAAGACCTAACTACTGCTTCATAAACTATATCCTAACAAATTGAACATGAACTATGAAAAATAAAGAAAAGTTGGGTTGCCTCCCAATAAGCGCTTGATTTTAAGTCGTTTAGCCTAACTGCTCCCTGTTTTACTGTGTATCGGCAAGGGTAATGTTGTCGGTGTCCCAATTTGACTCGCCACCCCAGTAGTGCTTTATCCGTTGACAATTAACCTTGAACATTTCTAACGGATTACGACTATAGAGTTCAACGGCGCCATGAGGAAATACTCGTTTTATAGTAAATGGTCCCCACCATCTCGACTTAAGCTTTCCTGGAAATAATCATAGCCGTGAGTTGAACAAGAGGACTGATTGGCCCGGCTCGAATGTTCGTTGCACAATTTTCTGGTCATGCCATCTTTTAACCTTTTATTTGTATAGCTTGGCGTTCTCGTAGGCTTGGAGTCGGAATTCGTCAATCTCATTTAGTTGAAGTAGCCTCTTTTCTCCTACCGCGGCTTGATCAAAATTCAATTTTGTATTGCCCAATAGGCCTTGTCTTTGTAGCTCCACCCCAGTAAGTGACATGCTTTTCCGCATAAGAGAGTTGATAAGGTGACATCCCGATTAGTGTTTTGTATGCGCATCCAAGACGCCCATAATGCGTCATCCAACCGGTGACCAATCTTTCCGACTCGGATTTACGACTTTTTCCAATATCCTCTTAACTTCTCTGTTTGATACCCCGGCTTGCCCATTAGTTTGAGGGTGATACGCTGTAGCCACCTTGTGATTGACCCCATACTTAGCCAAAAGAGTTGTAAATGACTTATTACAGAAGTGACTGCCTTCATCACTAATTATTGCTCTTGGCATGCCAAACCTCGTGAAAATGTTTTTCTGTAGAAACTTGAGGACCACCTTGGCATCATTAGATGGTAACGCTACAGCTTCAACCCATTTCGAGACGTAATCCACTGCAAGTAGAATATACTGATTGTTCAAAGACGAAGGGAAAGGTCCCATGAAATCGATGCCCCATACATCAAAGATTTCCACTTCAAGAATTGTTTGTAGGGGCATCTCATTTCGTTTCGATATGTTTCCCACCCTTTGGCATCTATCACATGTTTTCACAAATTGGTGGGCGTCTTTGAACACTGTAGGCCAATAAAACCCAGATTAAAGCACTTTTGCCGCGGTGCGCTCACTCCCGTAATGTCCACCGTATGCCGATGAGTAGCATTCTTGTAATATGTTGTGGACTTCACTGTATGGGATACATCGTCGAATCATCTTATCGGCGCATTGTTTAAACAGATACGGCTCATTCCACATGTACCACTTGACATCGTGAAGAAACTTCTTTTTCTGTTGTCGTGTAAGATCCGGGGGAAGCATCTTGCTTACCACATAATTCGCTAAGTCTGCATACCACGAAAATTCTGCATTCAACCCAAATAACTGCTCATCCGGGAATGTCTCGTTGATCACGCATCTATCTTCATCCTTTTTCTCTGGATTTTCCAACCTTGATAAGTGATCGGCAACTTGATTCTCCGTCCCCTTTCTATCTTTAATTTCTAAATCAAACTCTTGAAGTAGGAGAATCCATCGGATAAGGCGTGGCTTAGCATCTTTTTTCGCTATTAAGTACCGAATCGCCGAATGGTCCGTGTAGACTATTACCTTAGTCCCGATCAAGTATGCCTAGAATTTGTCGAACGCGTATACCACTGCAAGTAATTCCTTTTTCGTAGTAGTGTAGTTCATTTGAGTCTCTGTGAGTGTTTTGCTTGCATAGTATATGGCGTGAAACACCTTGTCTCGTCTTTGGCTCAATACAGCCCCAACCGCATAGTCGTTCGCATCACATATAAGTTCGAATGGCGTTTTCCAGTCCGGTGCGACTATCACGGGGGCTGTAGTTAATTTCTTCTTCAATAGGTCAAACGCGGACTTACATTCCGCAGTAAAGCTGAAAGTGGCATCCTTCTCTAAAAGACTGAATAGAGGTTTTGCAATCTTAGAGAAGTCTTTTATGAACCTCCTGTAGAACCCAGCATGCCCCAGAAAACTTCTAATGCCCTCCCGGTGGAGGTAGTTTCTCGATCGTGTCTAACTTTGCCTTGTCCACCTCCAATCCTTGGGTCGACACTTTATGTCCCAAAATTATGCCCTCTTCAACCATGAAGTGGTATTTTTCCCAATTTAGTATGAGGCTTGTATCCTTACATCGCTGCAATACCATGACCAGATTCTCTAAGCAAGTGTCAAAATTATCCCCATAGACCGAGAAATCGTCCATGAAGACTTCAATGTTCTTCTCCACCATATCCAAAAAAATAGCCATCATACAATCACCGAAAGTTGCAGTGCATTGCCTGATCTCAATGACATTCTCCTGAATGCAAAGGTGCCGTAAGGGCAAGTGAATGTTGTCTTTTCTTGATCCTCAAGAGCGATAGCAATCTGATTATATCCCGAATATCCATCCAATAAGCAGTAAAACTCATGTCCCGCTAACCTGTCTAACATTTGATCGATAAAAGGTAGAGAGAAATGATCCTTTCGGGTTGCCTTATTCAATCTCCTATAATCGATGCACACCCTCCAACCTGTCACTGTCCTTGTTGGAATTAACTCGTTATCCTCATTCTGAATTACCGTCATTCCCCTTTCTTAGGCACAAATGAATCTGGACTTACCCATTTCATCGTCGGAAATTGGATATATGACACCTAAGATCCAATAATTTCAGAATTTCCTTCTTGACCACTTCCTTCATGATTGGGTTAAGTCGACGTTGATGCTCCACCGATGGACTTGCATCATCCTCCATCATGTGCATGCAAAATGATGGGCTAATGCCTTTTATATCCGCAATCGTCCATCCAATTGCTGATTTGTGATCCCTAAGCACCCTTAGCAACTTTTCTTCCTGCAATTCGTTAAGTGCAGCAGAAATAATTATAGGTAGAGAATTTAAATCGCCTAAATACGCATACCTGAGATGTTTAGGGAGTGTGTGACGATCCGGAAATTCGGGTTGTCCAGAATTTAAGTTTAAAGAATTAGTTATTAATAAAAGGAATTTTTATTAATATTATTATGTGCTATGTGTTTATTAATCGTTCTATAACCTAGGATGATTATAAATCGGGAGTATTCTGGCTACGAGCTAGATTGAGCGAATAAGAATTTTCAAGACGAAAATAGAAGTTTTCCGGGAACAAAATATTTTTGGGGAAAAAGACGAAATAGGCACTATTCATCCGTTTTACGCTTTCTAGATTTATTTTGAAATTCCGAGAAGCTATAGATTACGTTTAATTTTGAGATGTGATGGAATATTCAATAATATTTCAGTTATGGCAAAAACGAAGTTTTCGCCTACGAACTCAAAACCTAAGGGTTAGGAAAAGTGAGTTCCGAGAATTTTATGATCACGTATAATAATTAGGGTTATTATGGGTGAGAGATATGAGTATGATATGAATTATTATACGAGTATAGTATGAAGATTATTATGACATATAATACGAATATCGTACGAACAATATACGAATAGATTACGAGAATCCGAGAATACGAGAATAGAATGCGTAGAATACGATTAGTCTTAATGGACTTTGAGTTCATGGACTTTGTAGAATCTAATTGGACTTGGATTATGTCAAGCCCAATGCTTTGTGAAATCAAGCCCAAGTTAGGCACAAACCAAGAAAAGAAACCGCGGATCGAACCGATGGGTAAACGGATGGGTTATGGGGCAACCCATGGGGTGACCCATGGGGCAAGAGGGGCGGCCACTTGGCCACCAAGTAAACTTGGTGGCTAAGTCTTGGAGGAGGTGGGAATAGTGAGGAGGTGGGGGGCAAAATGACTAAATTGCCCCTAATTGGAAAATCTATAAATAGTAAGCTCATTTCATTGTTTTGTGATTTTGAAAATCCTAGACATTTAAGAGAGAGAGAGAGAGAACTCGGATGGGAGGGAGAAGGAAGAGCATGAGAATGAATGATCGGATCGAAAGTGTTTGTGAAATAGAAAAGCTTGCAAATCGCAGGCTTTGTCTAGCGGAAGAAAAATAAGAAGAAAAGGTAATCTAAAACCTAGTTTCTTCTAATATTTTTCTATAAGATTTCTATGTCAAAAACATAGCTTAGTGAGATTAAGGAATAAAAGAAGATGGGAATTATTTCATATGGTTGAAATCATGAGAAAAGAAGAAATAAGAACTTAGAAATTTAGTTTATAAATTTCTTAAGGAAGTATAAGATTTATAATGAATTAGAGCGATCCGAATGGATTATATGAATAAGTAGGTCGAATAAGTAAGGAATGATGTTCTATAACATCAAATTCCAATAAAAAGTGGAATCGTAATCCAAAATATCGATTAAAATGAAGAACGAACGAAGAACACGCGAAGAACACGAAGAACACGCGAAGAACACGAAGAACGTTGTTGATGGACAAATTTAAAACCATCGTAGTGTAATTGTTGTTAATGGACAAGTTTAAAACCATCGCGTATAAGATATATGTGTATTGTTTGAATAGGAATGGTAGAAACGTTCATGAAGAACGGATTAAAACTTAGCTATAACGAAGTTATGGCAAAATTTCGTAAAAGACGAACGAGAATTAAAAAGTTAGTAAATGAACCCGAACGTGTAGGGTTTCATAAGAAAGTAATAGAATGTAGAAAACGTGAGTCATAGACTCAAGAACGAACAAGTTCCAAGTTCGAATGATTGAATTACGGACGAACAAACGAAGAGCGTTAAAAGCGTAAAAATGAACGAAGGGTGGAGATTAAGCCAATCGAATGGCACGTTGACGGATTCAGAACGAAATTTTGTCCAGGGGGTATTGAATTACGTAAGATAAGGAAGAGAATGGCTTTGGAACGACCTCGTTCCGAGTTATAACGAAGGAGTTATGAGATCGGGAAGTAAGTGTCTCAAATTGGATTTAACACTTAGAGAAAATTTCTAGGGTTAGGGCTTGGCGCCGCGGCGCCAGTCATGCCTTGTAGAGTGGCGCAGCAGAGCCAGACCGGGGGGCCGGGTACTGCAAACTCCCACCGCGGTGCGAGAGATAACAAAGGGAGTGGCATTGCGGCGCCAGTGTTGGGAAAAAGCCAGAGATGATCTTTTAACTGCTCAGCTCTTGGGAGAATTGTAAGGGACGATAAAGAATATAATATTCAACTAATGTAACACTTAATCAAGTGATGTAAACCTTTATTAAAGGTTGAACGTATAGATTAAACAAGATTAAATGACAAAGAATATAATCGCGGGTTACGTAACCGATATCCGGGGACCGTAGTCGGGATGAACGAACGTGAGGAATTGCTATGGCTGTGATTCCTTAGACGTTGAGTGACGAGGGTAATGAATAACATTTCGATGTTATATCATGATAATGAGAGATAAGTGTGAAGCGATAGATAGCCGTGAACGCAACGTCGTTGCGATGGACGCTTGGTCTTAGCATACAATGATCGGTATGGCTTTGACATTAAGAACGAGTAATGAACATGGGGTTCATATAATGGATAACGAAAGTATTAAATAGTATATGAATTATCAAGAAAGCCGTAACAAACGGTAATAAGATTAATGAAAGCCGAATGTGATTCGATAAAGAATGAATCCGGAGGGATGACATTTAGTTGTCAGAAAGCCGTAAGGAATAAGAAATTGACTTAATCGAACATTATAGTTTAATAGTTCGTATAGGTTAAGAAAAGTTAGGTTGTGGTACAATCGTAACCTTTGATGGTTGACATATGGGAGCTGGGTTAAACAATTCCTTCAGAGAGCGAAGGTATATACAAAACTGGCAACCGATCTAACTCACTGTGATGGCAGTGTAGATGAGACGGGAACTTGTTTGTTGGTTGTTTGTGGGAAACCACTCAGAGTATCATATGGACTACTAGCAGAGACACGATGTGTGCTGAGTCCTAGAGAAGTTATAAGAATAAGATAAGAATATAAATCATCCAAGATGATGAACGTTTTGAGTAAGACATCTCCGTATGTCATAAAGTCGTAAATTGGTAAAAGAAGTTAGTCGCGTAAACTTATATTGCAAGAACGCGAACTCTAAGAAGTAAAGTTAAGTAAACCAATGCGTAAGTTCAATATATGACTAATTGGTGTTTATGTTTTCTCCATATGTGTGATATAGGAATTGAAATGAGCAGATCAAATAAAAGTCAGGTCAAGGCGTAAGGCAAGTTTCCTAACTTCATTCATATTATATGAATGCTAGTTTCTTAAACTTCTCAGATGTTGTACTTGAGAAGTTCTGTCTATGTGCGAATGTGTGATATTTGTAAAATGTGATAGAACGTATGAGGCCTTAAGCCACAGTTTGAACACTTCGGTGTTTCTATGATATAAATTATTCTGTGATTGAGCTATTCAATACAAGTATGTTCTGTTTATACATGAATCGTTATTGTTAAGTTTGTGCTAATGATTCTAGCCAGACAGGATGTGTATGAAAAAGGTAGAGGAATGAAAGTATTTCAAAGTGAAAGTGATTGATGTTTTAAGATGATAGGAATCAAGACTATTCCTATTATTCAAGTTGCTTCATAACCTTTGTTCAGTTATAGAAGTTCTAAAGAAATGTTTTAATTCTGAAGTTGTTTGTTCAACTGTTATGACTTGCTGGGCAATTGAATGCTCACACTTGCTTTAAATGAAAAACAATTTTCAGCGAAAAAGGTTAGAAGAACTTAAGGATCCCGTAAAGATCAAGCTGACGGTCTCTAGATGAATTTTCATTCAGAGTGTGAAGGTAACGAGAAGATCAAGTGAAGACTTGTAATTTAGAAAGATGAATTGAACTCTAGACTAGTTTAAGGAACTGTTACGTATCCTTGGTGGCGGATAAAAGTCACTCTTGTAAGATGAAATGAATAATGTATTTATTATTATTTGTAATGAAAAAGGTTATAAGGTTTCCAGAACCTGGGATTTAAGAGTGTATGTCGTTATATTTCAGTATATAATGATGTATGTTGGATGAATGATGTACTCGTGACGTACGGAATCCGGGTGTGAAGACAGACCGAATTTCGGGGAGTTACAAGTTGGTATCAGAGCTGATAGGTTATAAACCTTAGGTAGGAGTACCTAAGACTATAATCGTAGAGAGAAGGATAAGAAGATCACCACGTGATCATAGTGACTCGTAGTAACAGATGGGTTGTTAAACGATGAATGATTTATAGCTAGTGCTATGAATGAAAGGTACTATGAAGTAGTACGGGAAGAAGAATTTAGATTGAGTTATGAAGGATAGTATATGAATTAAAGAAAATTCGTAGTAAGTAGAGAGAGATTTAGAAGTTGTAAAATTTCAATTGAGGACTCATGTGATAGCTGAGTTGTATGAACCTTTGTTATGGGCAGAGGTTTGTGCTTGGTGTAACAACTGCTTAGCTTATTACAGTGATAATCATTGGAATTGGTCGCACTGTTAGAGTTTATGCCCTAGAGGCCGATTATTTGATATAATTGCTTAACGTTTTGATATTATATTTGATTGAATAAATATATGATTTTATTATGGTTTTATTTACTACGTAATATAATTGTTAACATAATAAAATTCCTTAGAATAGTGATACAAATTATATAGTTTCAAGTATGTGACTTGAACATGAGATTATATATTACCATTAGTATCAGTGTTCTTAAATGTCCCTAATCGAGTATCATTGTTGATGGGACAACAATGATGCATTGAGACTAGTATGTGGATCGATGATGACCAAATCTCATTGGTCATAAATATATGAGATATTAAGTCAATGCATAGGTACATGTTAGAAGAACGATGTCTTTGGATGCACCCACCATGAGAATTCTATATGGAGCATTATGCGCGAAAGTGTCATTAGCAATTCTCATAGTGACAATGATGTAATGGTCCTCCGACCAAAATCGCTATATTACTACACGAGAATTTATGTACTTTGATATCATCAAATGTCACCTTTAATAGGGTGGACTATAAAGGTGATTATTGGGTTCATCATTAATCGTGTGAGAAATATGAGTGATCTAGATGGAATTTAACCATCCTATATATTATGGGTGATATCCATAGGCCTCTTGATTGAGTAGGACTATGAAATGCATGGCCATGCTCAAATAGTGATTTGTTTCATATAGTCTACTCATTGATCAAGAAAACTCGATTAAATTATGAAGAGTATGACACATTCCATGACTCGAGTTTAATCTAGGATATTAAGGTTAAAAGGATTAAATTACATTGAAACATTGGTCACGAAAAGGTTGCATCGAATCATCGATCTTATTATTACTTGGGTAGCGATGATGCATTACTAGATGCCATCAACGCTTTATAATTTTATAATATGATTTTAAAATTATTGCCAACGTAATAATAACCTATAGGGTCACACACATAGAAACGTTATTTAAAAGGGAATTAATTTAAATTTTAAGGATTTAAATATATTAATATGATTAATAGTATTTAAATCACTTAATTTAAATTAAAAGGATAATTTGTATATATATATATTAATTAAGTAAAACTTAATTAAGAGATATATATATATATATATAAATTCGGATTTTATGAAATTAGGTTTTGATTTAATCGATTCCTTTTAACTACTATATATATGATATATAGCGACTACTTAGGGTAACATCTCATAATTGAAAAACCCTAGCCGCCTTAGAGAGAGACTAGAGAAAAACAGCTTCGTAAAATCCATTCCTTTTGGTGGCTAATCTGCAAGTCCTTCTTATTGCGTAATCGTTCGACTTGCTCGCAAGGCGTTCGGTGTGATACTGTAGTAGAGGTGCAATCGGTTTGTATTGCATTGGAGATTCGAGGCGCAATGGCTTTCGATTCTCATTTTTTATATCTCGGTATAATCTCTAAACCTCTGAATTAATTGATTTTTCGCATGACGGATCCTGCTTTTAGGGTTTTAAATTGCTTTAAAATTTTAATTTCATTTGCGTTTAAATACTTCGCGTCAAGCCCAACAAAGGGTATCGTAGCTACTTGCGAAAAAGATTAATTCGATTACGTGTTTTAATTGTATTCGATATATATGATATATGATGATGCATGTTTACCGATATAAAATTGAATATATGATATTCCGTTGTATGTGTATTCTGGTAATATATATGATGATACTGTTAATCGTATCTTTAATCGGTCGAATAACAATATAACTATTCTAATCGGATTAGAAGCATGAAGAATCATTTTATATATTTTATATATAGTTTTCTTTAATTATATATAAATTGTTATGTGCTTATTGTGATATGCATGGTGCACAGTTATGGCCTTTTGACCCATAGGTTAGTGGTTTTTGGTTTTGAAATACGGCTTGCATATCGTGCCTTTCTATAAATTCTAATGTAATATTCTTTTCTCATCTAAATCCCCTCAAATGTAACTCGAGGTTTCTTTATGTCATGTAATAATCTGTAATTGATGAAGATGTCAAGATGGAGAACACAATGGAAAGATGATGATGGAGAGGAGGCGCATGCTAGAGGAAGATCCAAGGAAGCTATTTATTTTAAGATCTTTTACTACCTTAGATTGACTTTCAATCTTTCATTAGCTTGAAAAGATTGACAGTGGATTGGGCCATAACTGTGACACATTTAATTTTGCACTTTATTTATACTTGTATGCGATATGATATGATTAATAATGTGCACGCTTAATAAGATTAAAATTGGTGAGATCTAAATTAATAAAATCCTCATTAAATTATTAAGTCTAAATCGATGCCTTCCAATGAATAACACTCATCAAGACCTTGATCAATAGATGTAGGTTTGCCAAAGCAAAGTACCCTATTTATCTAGGTAAGATGCGATAGGATAATTGTGATATTCAAACTATTAAAATCATTGGGCCCTGACTTAACTAAGTTATCTCAATAGGATTGTGGACTTAGAGGCATAGAGTTTGGTTGGTACCATTAGATGGACTAGAAACAAATGTTGTTTACCAAACTATCCAGAGTTATATATGATATAATTGACAAAGGGTTGTCTACCTAAATAATTATGTTTTGAGAGAATAGCCAAAAGCTAACTTAAGGCATAATGAAATATGGATCTTGGCTCACTAGAAAGATTTAATAGAAAATGCTTTCCGAATTAATGGTGAGGGCTATTAATTTGAATAAAATAGTGGGAGGTATATTTTGAATGTACTATTATCAATTATATAATATCAACTCAGTAATTTGACTTATTATTATTGCACTTATAAATTGTAGATATCAAATGGCAAACAACAACAACACAAATTGTCTTTCATTACGATCACCCCCTTGAAAAGGACAAGCTAAGTGGAATTAATTTCCTTGACCGGCATAGGAACTTGAGGATTGTCCTCAAACAAGAGCCGTAAGCTATATGTCCTCGATGGGCCCATTCTGCAAAGACCACCTATCACTACACCACGCGTCGCGAGCATTAATGCTTACAAGAAGCATCAAGATGATGCTCTGGATGTGAGTTGTGTCATGCTAGCAACCATGAACGCTGAGCTTCAGAAGCAACATAAGTTGATGGATGCTTATGAGATGATCGAGCATCTCAAGAAATTGTTCGAAGGGCATGCTCGACAGGAGAGGTATGATACAAGCAAGGCGTTGTATCACTGCAAAATGGGTGAACGTGATCCAGTTGGTCCACATGTGCTAAAAATGATTGGGTATATTGAGTACCTTGATAGGTTGGGTTTTCCAATTACTCCGGAAGCCCAAACTGACCATGTTTTGAAATCTTTGAACAGCAGCTACTCTCAATTTGTTATAAACTATCTTATGAATGAAATTGAGAAACCCCTTACTGAGTTGTTGAGCATGTTAAGAACTGCCGAGAACAACATGAAAAAGGCAGGACCCACTCCCATAATGATGGTGCAAAAGGGGAATGCTAAGGGAAATTGGAAAGGCAAGAAGAAGATAGGATCTAAATCTTTTTCCAAACCCAATTCCAAAACCAAACAGGCTTTAAAACCTAAAGGTGGGGTGGCTAAAGAAGGTGAATGTCACTTCTGTGGAAAACCTGGACACTGGAAAAGGAACTGTCATGCTTATCTGGAAGAAGTGAAGAAAAGAAAAGGAAGTACGACTTCTGATTCGTATATATGTTATAGAAGTCAACTTATCTACTTCTACATCATGGGTATTGGATACTGGATGTGGTTCTCACATTTGTGTTAATGTGCAGGGACTCCAAAGGAGTAGAACTTTGGCGAAAGGAGAGGTTGACCTACGAGTTGGAAATAGAGCAAAAGTTCTTTGCCGTTTGGTAGTAGGAACTTATCATTTATCTTTGCCCACCGGGCTAGTTTTAGAATTAGAAGATTGTTATTTTGTGCTCGCTATAAGCAAAAACATTATTTCGCTTCTTGTTTGGACAAGAAAGGTTTTTCATTTATAATAAAGAACAATCGTTGTTTGTTTTACTTAAATGATATTTGTTATGGTGTTGCACAATTGTTTAACGGTCTCTATATTCTTGATTTAGAAATGCCTATCTATAACATAAATACAAAACGATTTAAATCAAATGATTCAAATCCGACATATCTCTCAGCATCTGTCGTTTAGGCCATATAAATGAGAAACGATATCCAAACTCCATAAAGATGGGTTCTTGGATTCATTTGATTTTGAATCATATGAGAAATGCGAGTCTTGTTTATTAGGCAAGATGACTAAAGCCCTTTCACTTGGACATGTTGAACAAGCTAGCGATGTATTGGGACTTATACATAGTGATGTATGTGGACCCATGAGTTCGATTAGCAAGAGGTAGGTTTTATTACTTCATTACATTTATCGATGACTTTAGTAGATATGGATATGTGTATCTTATGAGACACAACCAATCCTTTGAAAAGTTCAAGGAATTCAAGAATGAAGTTCAAAACCAATTTGGCAAAAGCATAAAAGCCCTTCGATCCGATCGAGGAGGTGAATACTTAAGCCAAGACTTTGATGACCTTCTAAAGGAGTGTGGTATTATATCACGACTCACTCCACCGGAACACCGCAATGGAATTGTGTATCTGAGAGGAGGAATCGAACCTTGTTGGACATGGTACGATCAATGATGAGTCATGCAGATCTTCCAATAAGCTTCTGGGGTCATGCCTTAGAGACAGCTACATTCACACTTAACCGTGTTCCTACAAAGACAGCTCGTAAGACACCATATGAAATGTGGACCGGGAAACGCCCTAGTATATGTCGCTTCATGAAGATTTGGGGTTGCGAGGCGCTCAGAAAACGCGTCTAATTTCGACAAGCTTCGGACCCAAATCGACAAATGTAATTTTGTGGGATACCCAAAGGAAACAAAAGGTAACCTTCGAGAACAAAGTGGTTGTTGCTCGAACTGGGTATTTTTCTAGAAAGAGAATTTGTCTCTAAAGCAAACAATTGGGAGGAAAGTAGAACTCAAGAAATTCGAGAACCACAAAATATCATTGAACTGAAGTTGGAACATGAGCGGAAACCACAAGAAATTGTGGAAAGTGAACTCGCTCAAATTACACAAGTCATTCGTAGATCCGGTAGGACACGCCAAGAGCCCGAGAGATATTATGGATATCTTGTAACTCAAAATCTGCGATGTGATGCTCATAGATCAAGATGAGCCTGCTTCCTACCAAGAAGCTATGAATGGACCAGATTCTCGAGAAATGGCTTGAAGCCATGAAATCGAGATGGACTCCATGTATACTAACCAAGTATGGACTCGGTTGATCCACCAAGGGGTAAAACCAATCGGTGCAAGTGGGTTTTCAAGAAGAAACCGATATGGATGGTAATGTACAAACCTATAAAGGCCGATTGGTAGCAAAAGGTTTCAAACAAATTCAAGGTGTTGACTATGATGAAACCTTCTCTCCGAAGGCAATGGTTAAATCCATCGAGATCTTACTTGCTATTGCAGACTTTTTATGATTACTAAATCTGGCGGATGGATGTCAAAACCGCTTTCCTTAACGGAAATCTCCTTGAGGATGTGTATATGACACAACCCGAGGGTTTTGTAACTCCAAAGGATGTTTGGAAAGGTATGTAGTCAGTGCAGCGATCCATTTATGGATTGAAGCAAGCCTCTCGAGTTGGAATCTTCGATTTGATGAAGCGATCAAAGAATTTGGCTTTATTAAAAATGAAGATGAACCTTGTGTATATAAGAAGGTTAGTGGGAGTCACATTGTATTCCTAGTATTATATGTTGATGACATATTAATTATTGGGAATGACATTCCTTCCTTACAAGTCAGTAAAAACATGGTTAGGAAAATGTTTCTCCATGAAAGATTTGGGCGATCTTTCGCCTACATTTTAGGTATCAAGATCTATAGAGATAGATCAAGAAACATGCTCTACTAAGTCAAAGTACATATATTGATAAAGTGTTGAAACGGTTCAAAGATGCAAGAGGCGAAAAGAGGAAACTTACCCGTGACTCATGGTGTAAAGATCTCTAAGGCCCAATGTCCTAAATCACAAGATGATGAGGAGGCGTATGAGAAAGATCCCTTATGCTTCAAAGAATTGGATCTATCATGTATGCAATAATATGTACTCGTCCGGATGTCTCGTATGCTTTGAGCATGACGACGAGATACCAATCGAATCCAGTGAAGGTCACTAGACAAAGATCCAAGAATATCCTCAAGTACCGAAAAGGACTAAGGATTCATTCTTGGTATATGGAGGTGAAGACGAACTAGCGAAGAAAGGGTTACACAGATGCTAGTTTCGGATCGACAATGATGACTATAAGTCTCGGTCGGTTTTGTGTTTTGCCTTAATGGTGGTGTCATTAATGGAAAAGTTCAAGCAAGAGATGATGAGTGATTCTACAACAAAATGAGTATATTGTTGTTTAAAGCAAACCCAAGGAGGTCAGATGGATTAAAAGTTCATCATCGAACTTGGTGTTGTTCCAACCATTGTTGATCCGGTTGCTTTCATACTATGATAATAATGGAGCCATTGCACAAAGCTAAGGAACCCGGATCTCACCAACGATCCAAGCATATACTTAGGCGGTACCATCTCATCCGTGAAATCATTGATAGAGGAGATGTACATATAGGAAGAGTGCCAACAGATGATAATGTTGCGAGATCCACTAACCAAGGCTTTATCGCAGCAGTTGGTATACGACGGTCACACTAGTTCCATGGGTATTAGATACATGAGTGATTGGCTCTAGTGCAAGTGGGAGACTGTTAGAGTTTATGCCCGAGGCCAATTATTTGATATAATTGCTTAACGCTTTGATATTATATTTGATTGAATAAATATATGATTTTATTATGGTTTTATTTATCTTTGCGTAATATAATTGTTAACATAATAAAATTCCTTAGAATAGTGATACAAATTATATAGTTTCAAGTATGTGACTTGAACATGAGATTATATATTACCATTAGTATCGTTGTTCTTAAATGTCCTAATCGAGTATCATTGTTGATGGGACAACAATGATGCATTGAGACTAGTATGTGGATCGATGATGACCAAATCTCATTGGTCATAAATATATGAGATATTAAGTCAATGCATATGTACATGTTAGAAAACGATGTACTGGGCAGACCCACCATGAGAATTCTATATGGAGCATTATGCGAAGTGTCATTAGCAATTCTCATAGTGACAATGATGTAATGGTCCTCCGACCTGAAATCGCTATATTACTACACGAGAATTTATGTACTTTGATATCATCAAATGTCACCTTTAATAAGGTGGACTATAAAGGTGATTATTGGGTTCATCATTAATCGTGTGAGAAATATGAGTGATCTAGATGGAATTTAACCATCCTATATATTATGGGTGATATCCATAGGCCTCTTGATTGAGTAGGACTATGAAATGCATGGCCATGCTCAAATAGTGATTTGTTTCATATAGTCTACTCATTGATCAAGAAAATTCAGATTAAATTATGAAGAGTATGACACATTCCATGACTCGAGTTTAATCTAGGATATTAAGGTTAAAAGGATTAAATTACATTGAAACATTGGTCACGAAAAGGTTGCATCGAATCATCGATCTTATTATTACTTGGGTAGCAGTGATGCATTACTAGATGCCGCTCACTGTTTATAATTTTATAATATGATTTTAAATTATTGTCAACGTAATAATAACCTATAGGGTCACACACATAGAACGTTATTTAAAAGGGAATTAATTTAAATTTTAAGGATTTAAATATATTAATATGATTAATAGTATTTAAATCACGAATTTAAATTAAAAGGATAATTTGTATATATGTATATTAATTAAGTAAGACTTAATTAAGAGATATATATATATATATATATATAAATTCGGATTTTATGAAATTAGGTTTTGATTTAATCGATTCTTTTTAACTACTATATATATGATATATAAGCAGCTACTTAGGTAACATATCATAATTGAAAACCCTAGCCGCTCTTAGAGAGAGACCGGAGAGAAAAACAGCTTGAAAAATTCATTCCTTTTGGTGGCTAGTCTGCAAGTCCTTCTTATTGCGAGAATCGTTCGACGGTTAAATGCGGCGTTCGATGTGGATACTGTAGAGAGGCGCAAATCGGTTTGTATTGCGTTGGAGATTCGAGGCGCAATCGGTTTGATTCTCGTTTTTTATATCTGGTATAATCTCTAAACCTCTGAATTAATTGATTTTTCGCATGGATCCTGTTTTAGGGTTTCGGAAATTGCTTTAAAATTTTAATTTCCGCTGTGCGTTTCTGTGCCGAAGCCCAACACGCACTATCAAGATGTATATGGCGAAAAGGTGAATCTTTTCTCATGTATATACTTGGTAGGTAGAGAACGATAAGGTAGGTGCGATTTCTTAAAACTCGTACTTATGGTAAGTTCGTGACTCATAATAATATGGTATGTTTTTGAACGTCTCAGTGAATGAATGGACGCCTATGGTCCATGCGGGCAGCTTCTTAAACTCATATTATTGTGGAAAGTTCTGAACTCATAATGTGTGGAAAGTTGATGGACTGTACTAAGATATAGGAATGTTTAGACTGAAAATGAGTTGTTTTCAGTAGGCTTAGTATTAAAGGTACTAGAGAAGATTAAGTATTGTCGTAGTAAGACAATGAAGTAAGGTGGAGAATAGGATATTTCAAGTCATCTAGAAATGCTAGATTTTGAAGTTTATTGAACTCGTGCTGATATGTACTTTGAAAAGGAAAGAATTGGTTCAACTTTTGAAATCAATAGAATTTTTTTAAAAAAAAAAAAAGCTATTCTTGGTATGTTTATGCTAATTGCTTCGGCTAGACAGAAATTGATTTAAAATATTCAAAATGAATTTTATATCATCTGTGCATTCAATGCAAGGGTGGTAAAACGATGGAGTTGTTAATACCATTGAACCTGGTGTTGGATGTGATCTTAGGATCAACAACCCGCTATGGTATGATGTATAATGACGAAGTCACAAACTGACGAAGTCCTCAACGTACTGTGAAAAGTACGGTATCATGACGTCATAAAATGTTTTGATGTATTGCGAAAAGAATTTAAAGAAGTAGTCGATGTCAATTGAGTTGACTAGATGAATGTTTCCAGTTGATATCCAATTTATTGGTATGGTCTAAGCTATTTGATTCGGCTAGACAAATGGTATGTCATCAAGCTTTCTTTGAGAACTTGTGCCAAACCAAATTATTTTGGTGCGGAATCTAATGATTTAGTCTGAGGAGAACATGGAAGAGGTAGTTACTTTCTTTGTGATTGTAAACTTACCGTTAAAGAAGGGCTTACGGCGAAATGCTGGTTAACCCAGTAAGAGTTCATGGTCGATTTAACCCCTCAGCAAAAGTATGAAACGTTTTAAGGGAAAATTTTATACTCCTCGTTATTCCTTCTGCTTCATGATTCTTGATTCTTGATAGGTTATGGGGGTTAGGAATGAGGGAAAGATAAGAACTCCGTTGAAGTGAAGTTGAGAAGAAAGGTAGGCTAAAATTTCGAGAACGAAATTCTGTGAGGAAGGAGTGAATGTGATGACCCGGGTAAGGGTGTGGTTTTAAGAAATTTCGAGGACGGAATTTTTATAAGTGGGGAAGAGTGTGACGATCCGGAAATTCGGGTTGTCCAGAATTTAAGTTTAAAGAATTAGTTATTAATAAAAGGAATTTTTATTAATATTATTATGTGCTATGTCTTTATTAATCGTTCTATAACCTAGGATGATTATAAATCGGGAGTATTCTGGCTACGAGCTAGATTGAGCGAATAAGAATTTTCAAGACGAAAATAGAAGTTTTCCGGAAACAAAATATTTTCGGAGAAAAAGACGAAATAGGCACTATTCATCCATTTCTGCTCGGAGATTTATTTTGAAATTTCGAGAAGCTATAGATTACGTTTAATTTTGAGACGTGATGGAATATTCAATAATATTTCAGTTATGGCAAAAACGAAGTTTTACTTTACTGGACTCAAAAACCTAAGGGTTAGGAAAAGTGAGTTCCGAGAATTTTATGATCACGTATAATAATTAGGGTTATTATGCATGAGAGATATGAGTATGATATGAATTATTATACGAGTATAGTACGAAGATTATTATGACATATAATACGAATATCGTACGAACAATATACGAATAGATTACGAGAATCCGAGAATACAAGAATAGAATGCGTAGAATACGATTAGTCTTAATGGACTTTGAGTTCATGGACTTTGTAGAATCTAATTGGACTTGAATTATGTCAAGCCCAATGCTTTGTGAAATCAAGCCCAAGTTAGGCCCAATAAGAATTATGGTTAAAGCCCAAACCAAGAAAAGAAACCGCGGATCGAACCGATGGGTAAACGGATGGGTAATAACCAATGGGGCAACCCATGGGGTTACCCATGGGGCAAGAGGGGTGGCCACTTGGCCACCAAGTAAACTTGGTGGCTAAGTCTTGGAGGAGGTGGGAATAGTAAGGAGGTGGGGGGCGAAATGACCAAATTGCCCCTAATTGGAAAATCTATAAATAGTAAGCTCATTTCATTGTTTTGTGATTTTGAAAATCCTAGACATTTGAGAGAGAGAGAGAGAACTCAGATGGGAGGGAGAAGGAAGAGCATGAGCATGAATGATCGGATCAAAAGTGTTCGTGAAATAGAAAAGCTTGCAAATCATGATTTAATAATGGAAGAAAAATAAGAAAAAGAGGTAATCTAAAACCTAGTTTCTTCTACTATTTTTCTTTAAGATTTCTATGTCAAAAACATAGCTTAGTGAGATTAAGGAATAAAAGAAGATGGGAATGATTTCATATGGTTGAAATCATGAGAAAAGAAGAAATAAGAACTTAGAAATTTAGTTTATAAATTTCTTAAGGAAGTATAAGATTTATAATGAATTAGAGCGATCCGAATGGATTATATGAATAAGTAGGTCGAATAAGTAAGGAATGATGTTCTATAACATCAAATTCCAATAAAAAGTGGAATCGTAATCCAAAATATCGATTAAAATGAAGAACGAACGAAGAACACGCGAAGAACACGAAGAACGTTGTTGATGGACAAATTTAAAACCATCGTAGTGTAATTGTTGTTGATGGACAAGTTTAAAACCATTGCGTATAAGATAGATGTGTATTGTTTGGTTAGGAACGATAGAAACGTTCATGAAGAACGGATTAAAACTTAGCTATAACGAAGTTATGGCAAAATTTCGTAAAAGACGAACGAGAATTAGAAAGTTAGTAAATGAACCCGAACGTGTAGGGTTTCATAAGAAAGTAATAGAACGTAGAAAACGTGAGTCATAGACTCAAGAACGAACAAGTTCCGAGTTCGAATGATCGAATTACGGACGAACAAATGAAGAACGTTAAAAGCGTAAAAATGAACGAAGGGTGAAGATTAAGCCAATCGAATGGCATGTTAACGGATTCAGAACGAAATTCTGTCTAGAGGGTATTGAATTACGTAAGATAAGGAAGAGAATGGCTTTGGAACGACCTCGTTCCGAGTTATAACGAAGGAGTTATGAGATTGGGAAGTAAGCGTCTCAAATTGGATTTAACACTTAGAGAAAATTTCTAGGGTTAGGGCTTGGCGCCGCGGCGCCAGTGATGCCTTATAGAGTGGCGTGGTAGTGCCAGACCGGGGGGCCAGGTACTACAAACTCGGGCCGCGGCGCGAGAGATAACAAAGGGAGTGGCGCCGTGGCGCCAGTGTTGTGAAAAAGCCAGAGATGATCTTTTAACTGCTCAGCTCTTGGGGGAAATGTAAGGGACGATAAAGAATATAATATTCAACTAATGTAACACTTAATCAAGTGATGTAAACCTTTATTAAAGGTTGAACGTATAGATTAAACAAGATTAAATGATAAAGAATATAATCGCGGGTTACGTAACCGATATCCGGGGACCGTAGTCGGGATGAACGAACGTGAGGAATTGCTATGGTTGTGATTCATTAGACGTTGAGTGACGAGGGTAATGAATAACATTTCGATGTTATATCATGATAATGAGAGATAAGTGTGAAGCGTATAGACGCTGTGAACACAACGTCGTTACGATGGACGTTTGGTCTTAGCATACAATGATCGGTATGGCTTTGACACTAAGAACGAGTAATGAACATGGGGTTCATATAATGGATAACGAAAGTATTAAATAGTATATGAATTATCAAGAAAGACGTAACAAACGGTAATAATATTAATGAAAGCCGAATGTGATTCGATAAAGAATGAATCCGGAGGGATGACATTTAGTTGTCAGAAAGCCGTAAGGAATAAGAAATTGACTTAATCGAACATTATAGTTTAATAGTTCGTATAAGTTAGATTTTACCCAACAAGTTTTTGGCGCCGTTGCCGGGGACAATTTAGCCAAGATTTTAATATTTGTTTTTACAATATCAGTTTAATTAGTCCAGTTTTACTTAAACATTTTTATTTTGTTTTCTCTATTTCAGGTTTTCGATATTGGTTTATGCAAACACGATCTAAACATCCAGACTTGCTTCCTTTTGAGGACGACATTGACAGACGATTTCAAAAGTTGAGTAAGTGGATTGAGGAAATGAGGAACGAATTCAAAAAGTTTGATAAGGAAGAAATTATGGCTGCCGAAGACCAGAAAGCGTTGAGGGATTTTGCCACACCTAGGGTGACTAATCTGCAGTCGAGCATTACTAGGCCTGCAATTGCTGCGAACACTTTTGAAATAAAGCCTGGGACCATTCAGATGATGCAGAACTCATGTCAGTTTGGGGGAATGGCAAACGACGATCCGAATGAGCATTTGATCAGTTTTCTGGAAATGTGCGACACGTTCAAGTACAATGGGGTGTCGGATGAGGCAGTGAGACTTCGCTTGTTCCCATTCACTTTACGGGACAAGACGAAGAGTTGGTTACATTCTTTACCGCCGGGTTCGATCACTACGTGGGAGGATTTGGCTCGAAAATTTCTTGCCAAATTTTTCCCACCGGCAAAGACTACGAAAATGAGGAATGACATCACAATGTTTGAGTAGCAGAATGGGGAGTCACTATATGAGGCATGGGAGAGATACAAGGAATTACTTAGAAAGTGCCCACATCATGGATTGCCCAAGTGGTTACAAATGAACACATTCTATAACGGGCTACATGGAAATGTCAGAACCAGCATTGATGCGGCATCGGGCGGTGCATTCATGGCTAAGAGTTACAAGGACGCATACAATTTAATAGAACCAATGGCGGCAAATAACTACCAGTGGCCCACAGCAAGAATGACACAGGCAAAAGCGGTTGGGATCTTGGAATTAGATGGAGTAATAGCTATACAAGCACAGCTTTCTCCATTATCCATGAAGTTTGATACGATGAATGAGAGGGTAAATACGATGGCAAGGGCTCAAGTTCAACAAGTTCAGCAGGTTATGGTAGTATGTGAATTGTGTGCGGGTGACCATCTGACAGAGCAGTGTGCAATAAATCTAGCATCCATTCAATTCATAGGCAACTACAATAGAATTCCGCAAAATACTTACCAAAACACCTACAACCAGGGGAATAGGAACCACCAAAACCTTTCATGGAGCAATAATTAGTAAACTCAAGCTCCACGACAAATATATCCCCCTGGTTTTCATAGTCATCCGCAACAGACTCAACAGCAGGACAGGAAATCCGATGGGGAGGAAACATGGGCAAGGTACATGACTAGCAACGATTTGGCTATAAAAATCAAGCTATTGCTATCAAAAACATAAAGAATCAAATAGGACAAATTGCGTTGGCATTGAATAACAGACCACAAGGAACATTACCTAGCGACACCGAGAGAAATCCTAAGGGTAATCAGGAGCAATGTCAAGCAGTTACGTTGAGAAGTGGAAAACACCTCGGTGGGAATAGTGCAGAAAATTCAGCAACACCGGAGGAAAAAGTTGATGACAAAGAATGCAGCGATGGAGGGTAACAAAAATAAGGAAATAAAGTTAAACAATGAGCCGATTGTTTATCCTCCACCGTAGCTTTCAAAGAGAGGGTCCAAAATGTAAATCGAGATAAGCGGCTTTGCAAAGTTTTTAGATGTGTTCAAGAAACTCCAGATTAACATCCCATTCGCAGAGGCCCGGAGCAAATGCCGAAGTTATGCTGAAGTTTATGAAAGGAATTACACGAGGAAGAAGAAATGGGAAGAATTGAAACGGTGGCACTAACAGAGGAGTGTAGTGCGGTGTTACAGAAGAAGCTTCCACCAAAACACAAAGACCCGGGGAGTTTTACTATCCCGTGCACGATCGGGAAGATGTCGCTTAACAAGTGCTTATGTGATTTGCAGTATAAACCTGATGCCATTATCAGTATATTCAGAATTGGGTTTGCCCGCACCAAAGCCTACGAATATTTCATTGCAGTTGGCGGATAGGTCAGTCACATATCCGAGGGGCATTGTAGAGGACATTTTGGTAAAAGTGGATAAGTTTATATTTCCTGCGGACTTTATCATACTGGATTTCGATGAAGATATGAACATCCCGATCATCCTAGGGAGACCTTTCTTGGCCAGGGGAGGACACTCATAGACGTGCAAAAAGGAGAACTTATAATGAGGGTCCAAGATCAAGAAATAAAATTCAATGTGTTCATGGCCATGAAATATCCTACGGACGAGGAAGAATGTTATCGAATGGATTTAATTGAGCAAATTACCAGTGAAGATATTAACAAGAGTTTGATCAACGATCCGTTAGAAACAACCTTATTGGGGGATGAAGAAAAAGACGACCCAAAATTTATGGACTTATTACAGATGCTAGACTCGTTGCCAAGAGTTAGCCGATATAGAGCACCGGTTGAACCTCTGCACACCGAGGAGACAGTTGCAGAAAAATTGAAACCATCATTGGAGGAGCCACCGACATTGGAACTTAAGCCACTCCCTAAACATCTCAGGTATGCGTATTTAGGCGATTTAAATTCTTTACCTATAATTATTTCTGCTGCACTTAACGATTTGCAGGAAGAAAAGTTGTTGAAGGTGCTTAGGGATCACAAATCAGCAATTGGATGGACGATTGCGGATATAAAAGGCATTATCCCATCATTTTGTATGCACAAGATTCTGATGGAGGATGATGCAAGACCATCGGTGGAGCATCAACGGCGACTTAACCCAATCATGAAGGAAGTGGTCAAGAAGGAAATTCTGAAATTATTGGATGCCGGTGTCATATATCCAATTTCCGACAGTAAATGGGTAAGTCCGATTCATTGTGTGCCGAAGAAAGGGGGAATGACGGTGATTCAAAATGAGGATAATGAGTTAATTCCAACAAGGACAGTGACAAGTTGGAGGGTGTGCATCGATTATAGGAGATTAAAGAAGGCAACCAGAAAGGATCATTTCCCGCTACCTTTTATCGATCAAATGTTAGACAGGTTAGCGGGACATGAGTTTTACTGTTTATTGGATGGATACTCGGGATATAATCATATCGCCATCGCTACTGAGGATCAATAAAAGACAACATTTACATGCCCTTACGGCACATTTGCGTTTCGAAGGATGTCATTCAGGCTCTGCAACGCACCCGCAACTTTCCAACGGTGTATGATGGCTATTTTTTAAGATATGGTGGAGAATAACGTTGAAGTCTTCATGGAAGATTTCTTGGTCTATGGAGACACTTTTGACACTTGCCTAGAGAATCTGGTCATGGTATTGCAGTGATGTAAGGACACAAACCTCATATTAAATTGGGAAAAATGCCACTTCATGGTTGAAGAGGGCATAATATTGGGCCATAAGTTGTCGGCTCAAGGATTGGAGGTGGACAAGGCAAAGTTGGACACGATCGAGAAACTACCTCCGCCGAGCTCAATTAAGGGTATTCGAAGTTTTCTAGGGCATGCTGGGTTCTACAGGAGGTTCATAAAAAGACTTCTAAGATTGCAAAACCTCTATACGCCTTTTTAGAGAAGGATGCCACTTTCACTTTCTTGCATGGAATGTAAGTCCGCGTTTGACCTATTGAAGAAGAAATTAACTATAGCCCCCGTGATAGTCGCACCGGACTGGAAAACACCATTCAAACTTATGTGTGATGCTAGAGACTATGCGGTTGGGGTGTATTGACAATAAAGATTTGTGACAAGGTGTTTTACGCCATATACTATGCAAGCAAAACACTCACAGAGAGACTCAAATGAACTACACTACTACTACGGGAATTGCTTGCAGTGGTATCACGCGTTCGACAAATTCACAAGATACTTT
Source organism: Panax ginseng (assembly GCA_020205605.1). Classification (NCBI taxonomy): domain Eukaryota; kingdom Viridiplantae; phylum Streptophyta; class Magnoliopsida; order Apiales; family Araliaceae; genus Panax; species Panax ginseng. Next base: position 41,544,411 of record CM035138.1, read on the forward strand.
GTCGGGACTAAGGTAATAGTCTACACGGACCATTTGGTGATTCGGTACTTAATAGCAAAAAAGGATGCTAAGCCACGCCTTATCCGATGGATTCTCCTACTTCAAGAGTTTGATTTAGAAATTAAAGATAGAAAGGGGACGAAGAATCAAGTAGCCGACCATTTATCAAGGCTTGAAAATTCGGAGAAAAAGGATGAAGATAGATGCGTGATCAACGAGACATTCCCGGATGAGCAGTTATTTGGGTTGAATGCAGAATTTCCGTGGTATGCAGACTTAGCGAATTATGTGGTAAGCAAGATGCTTCCCCTGGATCTTACACGACAACAGAAAAAGAAGTTTCTTCACGATGTCAAGTGGTACATGTGGGATGAGCCGTATCTGTTTAAACAATGTGCCGATAAGATGATTCGACGATGTATCCCATACAGTGAAGTCCACAACATATTACAAGAATGCCACTCATCGGCATATGGTGGACATTACGGGAGTAAGCGCACCGCGGCAAAAGTGCTTCAATTTGGGTTTTATTGGCCTACAGTGTTCAAAGACGCCCACCAATTTGTGAAAACATGTGATAGATGCCAAAGGGTGGGAAACATATCGAAACGAAATGAGATGCCCCTACAAACAATTATTGAAGTGGAAATCTTTGATGTATGGGGCATCGATTTCATGGGACCTTTCCCTTCGTCTTTGAACAATCAGTATATTCTACTTGCGGTGGATTACGTCTCAAAATGGGTTGAAGCTGTAGCATTATCATCTAATGATGCCAAGGTGGTCCTTAAGTTTCTACAGAAAAACATTTTCACGAGGTTTGGCACGCCAAGAGCAATAATTAGTGATGAAGGCTGTCACTTCTGCAATAAGTCATTTACAGCTCTTTTGGCTAAGTGTGGGGTCAATCACATGGTGGCTACAGCGTATCACCCTCAAACTAATGGGCAAGCCGAGGTATCGAACATAGAAGTTAAGAGGATATTGGAAAAAGTCGTAAATCCAAGTCGGAAAGATTGGTCACTTCAGTTGGATGACGCATTATGGGCGTATCGGACTGCATACAAAACACCAATCGGGATGTCACCTTATCAACTCTTGTACGGAAAAGCATGTCACTTACCGGTGGAGCTACAGCACAAGGCCTATTGAAAAATACAAATATTAAATTTTGATCAAGCTGCGATAGGAGAAAAGAGGCTACTTCAACTAAATGAGCTTGACGAATTCCGACTCAAAGCCTACGAGAACGCCAAGCTATACAAAGAAAAGGTTAAAAGATGGCACGACCAAAAAATTGTGCAACGAACATTCGAACCGGGCCAATCAGTCATCTTGTTTAACTCACTGCTGCGATTATTTCCAGGAAAGCTTAAGTCGAGATGGTCGGGGCCATTTACTATAAAACGAGTATTTCCTCATGGCGCCATTGAACTCTATAGTCGTAATCCGTTAGAAACGTTCAAGGTCAATAGTCAACAGATAAAGCACTACTGGGGTGGCGAGTTGAATTGGGACGTCGACAACATTACCCTCGCCGATACACAGTAAAACAGGGAGTAGTCAGGCTGAACGACTTAAAATCAAGCGCTAATTGGGAGGCAACCCAACTTTTCTTTATTTTTCATAGTTCATGTTCAATTTGTTAGGATATAGTTTATGAAGCAGTAGTTAGGTCTTGTCAATTATAAGTTTTGCTATAAATCTCTGAAAAGTACTAAAAGTCTCATTTAAATTCCAAGTCGTCATTAATCTAACATATTGCATGTTTTTGGTTTCAGGAGAGGTCCAACATGAGTCAGAACAACAACGACTACGAAATGGAGGAAAATCGGAGAATTTTGCATCTCAAAAAATTTTGGCCAAATTTTTTAATAGTGGGCATGCAGCCGGGCGGAACCTCTTTAACCTAGCACCTTTACGGGGCGTGGTCCTGAAACCTCAAGCACACGCACTGTTATAAGGCACGACCCCATCCATATTTCCCACACACATACACGCCTACTCCTTTGCTCTTACTCTCCCTCAATAAACCATATTGCTATCTCCTACCAAACCACTACTACCCACTCCCCACATCACAAACCTCATCCCCACTACGAATTCACACGATCTCCACTACCAAACCTTCGCAATCACACCAACACACCTCTATATATATCATCTCATATCTATTTCTTCCCACATTCATATTTTCGAATTAGGGCATTTGGAGATGTTATTTTTGAGAGCAAATTCTAGTACGTACTGGAGCCTTCATCTCATCTCTACCATATACACCAATTTCTAAGTTCAAGTTTCACAAATTATGTAAACTACCCCAACCGCACACCAAGTGTTTGACAAAGTGCTTGAACCAAGTTTTCGGGTAAGGATTTGTTTACTAGCAAGCGGCCACTGCTGAAATTAAATGGCTTCTCAACCCACACCCAAACGCCAACGAGGGGCGAGTTCAAGCGCCGCTCTACCACCAACCACCTATGACCGCCAAAAATTTGTGAGTGCCGCCGCCGCCGACCGTTATGAGTACATGCAATCTAAGGCACTTATGCCAGAGCGTGGTTTTTCCCCCAAGGGGAAAGACGGGGAGATGATGTGCCAAATTCACCAAAACGGGTGGATCAAATTCACTGAACATCCGACACCCGCCGTGGTTAATATTGTCAAGGAATTCTATGCAACGTCAAGACAAAACCGCTTTCAAAGCGCTTGTGTGTGGGTCGAATGGTTTCGCTTCAAAGATTTATGCAATCAACGTTTACTATCAATTGCGGGTGCCACGCCATTGTCAGTATGCCCAAATGAGGGATTTTGACCGGAATTATGAGGAGGTTATTAAAAATTTGACAAAGCTGGGCACATCTTGGACTAAAGGGAGGAAGGGAGGAACAGTGTTCAATAGCAAGGACTTAAGCCGGTATGGAAAGATATGGTACGCATTTTTATGTGCGAAATTGCTTCCATCCCAACACACTTCTGACGTCACCAAAGAGAAGGCGTTACTGTTATACGCCATTGTGCAAGATTTCATTATCGACGTCGGGGCCATCATCAGTTTCTCCATCCGTCGGTGCTTACGTGGAAATTTTTCGAGCGGTTTGCCACACCCTTCACTTATATGTGCGTTGTGCCGCAACGCCGGGGTGCGTTATTCTAATGATGAGCCAACTCAACCGCCGCTTGCTTTGCTTGATTCACGAATGATTGCGCGGTATTCAGTGTGGGGTGGAGGAGAGTCACATCCACGTGGTTTGGGTTTTATTTTTCCATCGGTGTCGGAAGACGAAGTCGATGCCGAAGATACCTCGGGGGATGAGGATGAAACAATGGGAGATCAAGGAACCGAGCAGATTTCGCAGACTGAGGCATTTTCTAGTACTCAGTTCCTTGAGTTCCAAAATCAGATGAATGCGCATAATAGGGCCGCACGTCGGGAAATGCGACGATTGGCGATGCACCAAGATCACATGTTTGATGCCATGAACATATCTTTCGCCTCATTCAACACAACGCTTCAAAGTTTTAACCCGGCAGCTCAATTTTCATATCAACAACCCGGTCCATTACCTCGCTTTCCTCCTAGTGATTCCGATGAGGAAGAGCACCAACCACCACCCCAGACTTAGACGAGTCCAGGGAAGTCCTATTGCACTTTATTGTTATCCAATGAGGGCATTGTCTTATTTATGTTTGGGGGAGTAATTTGTTTAGTTGCATACATGCATTTTTAAATTTTTGTTGTCATATATAGTTTTGCATTATAAAATAGGTATTTGCATAGTAGTTAGGATTTTGCATTGTTTTCATATATATGTTAAAAAAAAATTAGTTAAAAAGTGTGTTTGCATATGTCCAACGGTGTCGCATTTTTCATGTTATTTTTGTGGGCCAATAATGAGATTGTGAACAAGTTAACCAATATAGTATGGATTATTAGAACTATGATATAATTTCTGTTATGAATCTATTCTTGGACTTGTCTGAAACTGTTATAAAAAGGGTAGCACTAATAACATCTTTGTTGACTGGTCAGTTCAAATTGACACATAAAAAGTTTCTAAAGGATAATGCTAGCGTGAACTAGAAAATGACAAGGATAGGCAGTGAAGGCTTAACTTAGGTAAAAACCTAAGTTTGGGGGAATATATGTGGGATATATAAGCTTGTTTAAAAAAGAAAAAAAAGAAAAAAGAGAAAGAATGAAACATGTTGAGTCTTGTGGTGGGTTGAGGAGAAATACTCCCCATAAACACAAGCGTGAGATGGAGCGTAAAATGCACTCACCAACCATCTATCAAAAGAAAAAGAAAGGGAAATAATCACGGGAAAAGAGCAAAAAAGCCCCCGTGTAAAAAAAAAGAAGGAAGAAAAGAAAGTATAAGTATCCTGCATGTACCCTTGAATTTGGTTGAGTTTAATTTTAGTTGAATCGTGCCTATCTTTGAGATTTCTGAGTTTGCACTGTATGATTCCTTCTAAGAAGTTGTTTATGTATTGAATTTGGGTCTGTATCAGTTATCTTAGATGTTGATCACACACACACGCTATACCAGTAATAGTTGTTCAAGAATTGAGAATTAATATGTAAGTGTGGATTGGTTTTGATAATTCGTATTGTAGAGTTGCTTATTTTCTCTGAAGCCGATGGGATAAGTTAGTTTTTGCGATGTTGTTGGATTTTTAGGCATTTAGATTGTTATTGCATTTCATTGCATTGCATAGCATGTAGTTTGTTTTGTGCTTGAGGACTAGCACGGTTTAAGTTTGGGGGATTTTGATAAGTGGATTTTATATACACGAATCGATATTCATTTCAAGTTTAAATTTGTAGTTATTTTCATGTTTTGTTTTCGTTTTTACTCGTTTCATGTTATTTTATGTGTAGGGTGATCATGGATGCTATTGGTGAGGAAAGATGGTCTTTTTGGAGCAAAAGTGGAAAAAAGTTGGAGTAAGAAAAACTTGAAGTAAGTAGCCTAGCCACGGGCAAAATGAAACTTTATTGTATTTTTGTACCCACGTAAGGCAGGGTCCCGATTCTGAACTGTCCTGTTTAGTTTTAACTTCTGTTAAAGTTCGGTTTGTTGGACTAGAATGATGCATTTGGACTCTAATAAAAGGAGAATTCGGCCAGAACAGAGGGGGAGCTTGCGATTATGTAGAAAAACAATAATCTTACAACACATAAAGGCAGAATTTAAGAGCGATTTCAAGGATTGAAGAGCGAACGTTGGATTAGTAATTTTCAGAGATTGTCACGACGGTTGCAAATCGAGGCTACGTGAAGGGGTTTTCCATAATTCTTCTTCTCTTTCATCTATTTATAATTGGAAGGATGTTTTTAACAAATTATTCAGTTTTTAATTCATTCATTATGAACTAATTTACTTTTTAGACTTGTGATGGATCTTTGGGCGAAACGATGATTCTATAACTTTGATTTCCAATTCAATAAGATATTTTTAGTTTATCTATGTTAATTTGAGCGTGAATTTATGAATTGCCTGATCAACAGTTCTTTTTGAATTTGAAAGGAATCGAGAGAGAGATTCAATCTGAACCTAGTTAATATAATGTGTCATGAATTTTGTCGATAGCAAATTTGTGATTATTGTTAAGGTAGAGATACGCTTGACATCGCATGTAATCGTGTAGAGAGCTTAAACTTTAACTTTTTTTTATTGCAGTTCACATAGAGATATAGTGAGTTGGTTAATTTAAGTGTTTAACGGATTTCTATCTTAATTGTGGATTGATGTTAATATGGTATTAGTGCATCGAGAGGTGGCTTTTACTACGTTCGTGTTCGTGTTCTTGATTAATAAATTGGAATATTGAACTGAGTTGGAATAAAGGTTGGAAAATCAGAGGGAAGCTCAGGGTGAAATCATAAGTCTAATTCTCCATTAATTGTTTGAAATTCCGGATTTTGTTATTGGTGACTGTTTTGTGATAGTTTATTTCTTTATTAATTTAGTTTTTTTTTTTTAATTTAAAACCATTGAATTGAATAGTTTAATAAAATTAGGGTTAATATAAAATTGGTAATTGTGAAGTTAAAACTCTTGATATTTTGTCCTAGTGAGAACGATACTTTATTCACTACTATATTACTTGTTGACCACGTACACTTGCGTGTTTTTAAGCGTATTTATTTTCACCAGCAACGGCCCCAAAAACTTGTTGGGTAAAATCTAATTACGCACAACACGCAAGTATACGTGGTCAACAAGTAATAAAGTGAAAGTAGAGTATCATTCCCACGAGGAATTGTTTAATAAAAATCACCAAGTACTAACCCGTAACCAACTCAATCTTATTTAAACGAAGGAATTTCAATTAATAAGTAAACTAAACTACTATTAAATTCCACTAGTTAAATTAAGATAACCAAGATTTAAGATCACAACTTTACTTATTGCTTCATTTAAGTTAACACACTTCTCATCAATTATTCTCTATCCTGAATTGTTAATCAAGAACACTAAAGCAGATAAAACCACCTCTCGATGCATAATACCCATATTAACGTCAATCCACAATTAAGATAGAAATCCGTTAAACACCTTAATCAACTAACCCACTATATCTCTAAGTGAATTACAATTGAAGAAGGTTGAAGAATAAGTTCTCTATCCGATTACATGCGATATCAAGCGTATCTCTACCTTAACAATAATCAAAAATCTACTATTGACAAAATTCATGACACATGCTACCATAATAAAATCTAAATCAATACTTCATCTCTCGAGTTCATATAGATTATCACGGGAATTGATGGCCAATCAATTAAACAATTAAGTCCAAATCACAATAGACAATCCTCACAATAGAACATAATAATTGATAGCAAAGCATATTAAAATAAACTACACAATAAGATCCATTGTAATCTCAAACAAAGAATTAGTTCATTGAATTAAAACTAAGAATCCACACTTGAAATAACATTAAAAGATAAAAATAAGAGTAGAGTAAAGAATAAATCTGTTGTCAGTAGATCTCCATCTTCCTCAAGCTCCTGCTCTTGATCTTCAATGGTCTTCAAGTTGCTTCAATCTCCAAATCTAATTAGAACTAGTGTTTTGATCTAATTTACTCTAATCTAATCTAATGGAATCCTCTATCTAGTCTCTAAAATCCCCTAATCCTTGTGATTCTCCTCCTTTTATAAGTCTCTTCATATGTCTTTAAGTCCTCTTGGAAGTTCTCTTGGAAGTCCTTGTGTTAATCGGATCGAAACAATCCTTCCCGGACTCAAATTGGACCAAAATTTGCACTTTTTGCACATTTTCTGGGCTACCCCCGCCCCGACAGGGGTTTATACTTGATTTGGGCCCGCCCCGGCGGGCTAGGGTTCTGACTTGTGGCTGGTACGCCCACCCCGGCGGCGATTTTGTGACGGAAAATTTTCTGCTCTGACGTCCTTTGGGAAAACGGCCATAACCTTTGATCCGGGAAGAGTTACATGGTCTGCCACCTATCAAATCGAAGATATCGACAAGATCTACAACTTTTATGCTTTAAGATTTCAGAAATAATGAACGGATGAAGGTCGAAATTGGGCTTGAAGGGACTGCTATGCAAATGGCCACCCAAAATAGTGATGTTCGACGTCCGTTGGTACATATGTTATAACTCTTGCATCTGAACTCCGATTGGAATGATTCAAGATGTTCCGGAAAGCTAAGAAGAAGCTCTAAAATATTATCCAAGTTCCAAACCAAGAACATGAAATAAACATAAAAGCCCAAATGATGTCCGGATTGCTTTTCTTTGCGTTTTCATACCAATTCTTTGCCAATAGTCGCTTACACCGCTTCCAAACGTATAACCAACAAAATGAACACAAAATGCATGAAAAGTAACTAAGACACATGAATATAAGCAACTAATTCAAGTAAAAGATACCGGATAAGTAGGTGTAAAACCTACTTATCACTAGGACACCGTCATGTTATTTTGTTCCAGTCTGATAAACTCTACCTCCTTCATATGACGAATACTTTTAGGAAAGTACTTGTCATTGAATAGTTTCTGAAACATTTCCCAAGACATGTTAAATGCAAAGAAGTCAGTACGCTTCTGCATTCTCCCATCAAGAGATCGCTTCTCCGCATGAACATAAAGATGGCGAATGGATCCTTCTGTTCCTTTGTGCATCGCAAGACATCAAATATCTTGGTAATTTGCTTGACCCACATTTCTGCCTTGATCGAATCCGGCTTTCTAATAAATTCTGGTGGTCCCAACTCCTTGAACTGCTTGGTTGTGACAAGCCGCGCATTGCTATCATTTCCACCCGTATTTTATGCACGAGTCTCCCTCGTCTGATTTTGCATCGACTTCAAAAAGCTTCTAAACATCCCATCATTAATCATTTGTTCGATAGTGTTGTTTACAGGAGGAATATTGCCTTCCTATTGCACGTTCCCCTGGGTGGTGATTAAAGGTGTCTCCACTGTCTCATTTACTCTATTGTTAATATTTCCCGCTGCCATTCTTAAATACTGCCATAAAACAAGGGTTAATTAACAAATTAACATATCACATATTAACCATATGCTCTCACTGACCAACCAAATAACAAATAAGGTCATACTAGCAAAGGAATTCCCCGACTCTCCCCTCCTAGTTCTTGTCTCACATCTAAGCCAAGGATCATATCCCTAAGCTTTGATACCAACAGTGACGCCCCCAAAATAGGTATATATCACCCATTCTGAGTCGCAAAATACATGGTACAAAAATAAATACAACTTCAGTAATACAATTGTCTTACAAAATACGACAACGCCTATACTGTGAGTTTGGATACAAATATTGTCTAATAGACAGTATACAAACTCAAAAGGAGTCCTCATTACAATTATTGATACACTATTTTACAAAATAGTGAGGACTACTAAAACAACTATCTTGAATCATCACTCCATACCCCGGCTAGTTCCTGCTAAATTCTCTCCTCTTGAGAAGAACAATGGAACAAAAAAGGAAAAAAGGTGAGCTCAACTAGCCCAGCAAAGAATATTATGACTAAGATAATATACAACAAATTATCATTAGTCTTCAACAGGGAAAAATCTGATAAAATATAGTAGACAACAAGTTTTAGATCAACAACAGCAGCGAAAATAGCAATCCATTAGAAGAGTCAAGTAGAGAATGAATTCTACTATCTTCTAAGATTTAAAAGTCTATCATCAATATGTTATCCCTGTGACATCAATCAATATACATCTTGAATCAAATATTTATCTTTGTAGTACAGGCCAAAGATATTCATTTGTATCACCAGTTGGTAATGTTCATCTCAACACCTGTTCATCTTTGCACTACGGGCCAAAGATATTCATTAGTTAATCATTCATCTTTGCACTACAAGCCAAAGATATTCAGTAATATCATCATTTAGGACTGAGGATGATGAAAAATATCTTTAAGAAAATGAATCCAGTGAGATAAAAGAACAAATATTAGGGATTCTTATTACAGTTTATCCAAGTTCAATAATACTCCATAATAACCAATTGTGAAGCAGAATTCAAAAATAAGGATCAAAACATGGATACAATCAAAGATAGTAACCATAATAGACATCTTGGATAAAAAGGGGGAAAATTAATTTTTTGGTGAATAGTGCCATATACGTGAATAGTGTCGTATACGTGAATAGTAACCCCGACACAAAAAGTTCCAAATTTGATAAAAAGTTCAGACCAATATTTCGGCATAATGATATTGAAAGAAATAATATCATTTACGAAGAAAATAACATCACTTACCTCAAAATAACGGTACTTCTGATCGAAGCTTGTACCGAACAGCAACTCTCAAAGTATCTAAATACTCACAAAAATACGCTCGACAATATAGAGAGAAAGAAAACTTGTTTCTGGTGTGATTTTCAATTCTAACCTAAGCGTCTATTTATAGGAAAATGCTAGAATGCCAAAGGAGACTAAAATAATATAATATAATATATATTTCTTCCTTTCACGCCACCTACCAAGAGCAGCCATCAAGCATGCCAAATCTGGAATTTTTTGGCAGCCCACATGTTTAAAACAAAAGTGGGTCTCGCCCAATTTTAATAAAAATCATTTTATTTTCCAAAACTTCAGTAATTCATAGAAAATAGTCTGCTTATCAAAAAAATACGAATTTTATGTCCATTCCATACGAAATCGAATTCTCTACAACTTTGTAGCTTGAAGTTTTTCCAAATTCCAAACAAAAAATATCCGAAATCCACAAACGGATGATATATAATACCTCCATTCCGACAAAATACTGATAAATCACCTCAGCATTAATTCCTTCATTTATAACAACATAAATAAATAAATCCATCACTTATATTCACATCAAATAAATATTTCCTTATCATATAAATCAATAATTAATTATTCATAAATAATATTACAGAATCACAATAATGACAACCGCACGGTTCCGTGAAAGAGGGGCTTTCCGATAAGGATTTCTCCTCATCGCGCCGCAATTAGGTGACCAAACCTCTCCTTAATGTAACTTTCTAGACATTGCCAATAATGCTATCTAATAATATTATTCAAATAATATGAATTATTGATCCGATAATGGAAATCTTGTGCGATGACAATTATTGAAACAATAATAATATAAAATATCAACGCAAAGAATTATTGAATCAATAAAATAAAATATTGAGCAATAATTACTCGTAACAATTATTGAGTAGTGCCTTCTTACGTAAGAATCAATAATTCAACAATACTGCAATAATCTGGTGTAACTCTTTATCGCGACCCATGCCAGCGTATACTATATTTTAACCACCGGTATTCCAACAAAGGTTAATTAACAATTCTTACGCCGTTATTTATAAAAACTCAAACTTTGTCATTTTCTTCATCCAAGCTTATTCCAAGTTATGGGACCTACTAAAGGTCATATTCATCATAATACGAATATTCCCCGTCAACAAGAATATTCCACGACCAAACAAATATTTCCCGACAACAATGAATATTTTATAACCACTTGCTTATTTTGCCAAATTTTCACATTTCACCCATAACCAAAGTATTATATCAAATTATCACCATATTATTCACAATAATAAATAGAGGAAATTTGATTTTACTTATAATAAGTTGGGGTCTTACATTTGTCATCTACAGTGATGCTTCAGGCAAAGGGTTAGGATGTGTTCTCATTCAACAAGGGAAAGTCATAGCCTATGCTTCACGACAACTCAAAGAATATGAGAGGAATTATCCTACTCATGATCTAGAGTTAGCAAATTGCCATTTTAACGCTTAAGATTTGGAGGCATTACCTGTATGGAGAGAATGTGGAGATCTATACGGATCAAAAAAGGCTCAAATATTTCTTCACTGAAAAGGAACTCAACATGCGACAACGACGATGGCTTAAGCTATTGAAAGATTACGATCATACCATTCAATACCATCCCGGAAAAGCGAACATAGTAGCTGACACATTAAGTAGAATATCATATACGGGTACGAGTGCGATATTGTCAACGCAAAGGCCCATTTTGTATGACTTACAAAGGATGGAGATAGAGTTAAAGACTCCCGGGACCCATGTGATGATGGTGAATATACGAGTTTATAAAGAGAGATCTTCGACATACATTTTGGTGGAGCAATATAAAGAGAGAGATAATGGAGTTTATCTCAAGGTGTCTAACTTGTCAACGAGTCAAGGCGAAGCATCAATTATTGCTTTATTTAAGATCACAACTTCACTTATTGATTCATTTAAGTTAACACACTTCTCATCAATTATTCTCTATCCTGAATTGTTAATCAAGAACACTAAAGCAGATAAAACCACCTCTCGATGCATAATACCCATATTAACATCAATCCACAATTAAGATAAAAATCTGTTAAACACCTTAATCAACTAACCCACTATATCTCTATGTGAATTACAATTGAAGAAGGTTGAAGAATAAATTCTCTATCCGATTACATGCGATATCAAGCGTATCTCTACCTTAACAATAATCAAAAATCTACTATTGACAAAATTCATGACACATGCTATCATAATAAAATCTAAATCAATACTTCATCTCTCGAGTTCATATAGATTATCACGGAAATTGATGGCCAATCAATTAAACAATTAAGTCCAAATCACAATAGATAATCCTTATAATAGAACATAATAATTGATAGCGAAGCATATTAAAATAAACTACACAATAAGATCCATTGTAATCTCAAACAAAGAATTAGTTCATTGAATTAAAACTAAGAATCCACACTTGAAATAACATTAAAAGATAAAAATAAGAGTAGAGTAAAGAATAAATCTATTGTCAGTAGATCTCCATCTTCCTCAAGCTCCTGCTCTTGATCTTCAATGGTCTTCAAGTTGCTTCAATCTCCAAATCTAATTAGAACTAGTGTTTTGATCTAATTTACTCTAATCTAATCTAATGGAATCCTTTCTCTAGTCTCTAATCTCCCCTAATCCTTCTGATTCTCCTCCTTTTATAAGTCTCTTCATATGTCTTTAAGTCCTCTTGGAAGTTCTCTTGGAAGTCCGTGTGTCAATCGGATCGAAACAATCCTTCCCGGACTCAAATTGGACCAAAATTCGCACTTTTCACGCATTTTCTGGGCTACCCCCGCCCCGGCGGGCTAGGGTACTGACTTGTGGCTGGTACGCCCACCCCGGCGGCGGTTTTGTGATGGAAACTTTTCTGCTCTAACGTCCCCTGGGAAAACAGCCATAACGTTTGATCCAGAAAGAGTTACGAGGCCTACCACCTATCAAATCGAAGATATCGACGAGATCTACAACTTTTATTCTTTAAGAGTTCAGAAATAATGAACGGATGAAGGTCAAAATTGGGCTGGAAGTGACTGCTATGCAAATGGCCACCCAAAACAGTGACGTTCGACGTCCGTTGGTACAAATGTCATAACTATTGCATCCGAACTCCGATTGGAATGATTCAAGATGTTCCGAAAAGCTAAGAAGAAGCTCTAAAATGTAATCCAAGTTCCAAACCAAGAACATGAAATAAGCATAAAAGCCCAAACGATGTCCGGATTGCTTTTCTTTGCGTTTTTCCTTGTTTTTCATTACCAATAGTCGCTCACACCGCTTCCAAACGTATAACCTACAAAATGAATACAAAATACATGAAAAGTAACTAAGACACATGAATATAAACAACTAATTCAAGTAAAAGATATCGGATAAGTAGATTTTAAGTGTTTAACGGATTTCTATCTTAATTGTGGATTGATGTTAATATGGTATTAGTGCATCGAGAGGTGGATTTTACTACGTTCGTGTTCTTGATTAATAAACTGGAATATTGATTTGAGTTGGAATAAAGGTTGGAAAATCAGAAGGAAGCTCAGGGTGAAATCATAAGTCTAATTCTCCATTAATTGTTTGAAATTCTGGATTTCGTTATTGGTGACTGTTTTGTGATAGTTTATTTCTTTATTAATTTAGTTTTTTTTATATATAATTTAAAACCATTGAATTGATTAGTTTAATAAAATTAGTGTTAATACAAAATTGATACTTGTGAAGTTAAGATTCTTTATATTTTGTCCTCGAGGGAACGATACTTTATTCATTACTATATTACTTGTTGACCACGTATACTTGCGTGTTGTGCGTATTTAGATTTTACCCAACAAGTTTTTGGCACCGCTGTCGGGGAAAACCTCTATGCAATCTTTTAGAGAAGGATTCCACTTTCAGCTTTACTGCGGAATATAAGTCCGCGTTTGACCTATTGAAGAAGAAATTAACTTCATGTTCGTGATAGTCGCATTTGACGAAAAAACGCCATTCGAACTTATGTGTGATCACGGCGACTATGCGGTTGGGGTATGTTAGATAAAGACGAGACAAGGTGTTTCACGCCATATACTATGCAAGCAAAACACTCACAGAGACTCAAATGAACTACACTACTACGGAAAAGGAATTGCTTACAGTGGTATACGCATTCGACAAATTCTGGGCATACTTGATCGGGACTAAGGTAATAGTCTACACGGACCATTCGACGATTCGGTACTTAATAGAAAAAAAAGATGCTAAGCCACGCCTTATCCGATGGATTCTCCTATTTCAAGAGTTTGATTTAGAAATTAAAGATAGAAAGGGGACGGAGAATCAAGTTGCCGATCATTTATCAAGGCTTGAAAATTCGGAGAAAAAGGATGAAGATAGATGCGTGATCAACGAGACATTCCCGGATGAGCAGTTATTTGGGTTGAATGCAGAATTTCCATGGTATGCAGACTTAGCGAATTATGTGGTAAGCAAGATGCTTCCCCCGAATCTTACACGACAATATAAAAAGAAGTTTCTTCACGACGTCAAGTGGTACATGTGGGATGAGCCGTATCTGTTTAAACAATGCGTCGATAAGATGATTCGACGATGCATCCCATACAGTGAAGTCCACAACATATTACAAGAATGCCACTCATCGGCATATGGTGGACATTACGGGAGTGAGTGCACCGTGGCAAAAGTGCTTCAATCTGGGTTTTATTGGCCTACAATGTTCAAAGACGCCCACCAATTTGTGAAAACATGTGATAGATACCAAAGGGTGGGAAACATATCGAAATGAAATGAGATGCCCCTACAAACAATTCTTGAAGTGGAAATCTTTGATGTATGGGGCATCGATTTCATGGGACCATTCTCGTCGTCTTTGAGCAATCAGTATATTCTACTTGCGGTGGATTACGTCTCAAAATGAGTTGAAGCTGCAGCATTACCATCTAATGATGCCAAGGTGGTCCTCAAGTTTCTACAGAAAAACATTTTCACGAGGTTTGGCACGCCAAGAGCAATAATTAGTGATGAAGGCAGACACTTCTACAATAAGTCGCTTACAGCTCTTTTGGCTAAGTATGGGGTCAATCACAAGGTGGCTACAGCGTATCACCCTCAAACTAATGGGCAAGCCGAGGTATCGAACAGAGAAGTGAAGAGGATATTGGAAAAAGTCATAAATCCGAGTCGGAAAGATTAGTCACTTCGGTTGGATGACGCATTATGGGCGTACTGGACTGCATACAAAACACCAATCGGGATGTCACCTTATCAACTCTTGTACGGAAAAGCATGTCACTTACCGGTGGAGATATAGCACAAGGCCTATTGGGCAATACAAAAATTAAATTTTGATCAAGCCGCGGTAGAAGAAAAGAGGCTACTTCAACTAAATGAGCTTGACGAATTCCGACTCCAAGCCTACTAGAACGCCAAGATATACAAAGAAAAGGTTAAAAGATGGCACGACCAGAAAATTGTGCAACAAACATTTGAGCCGGGCCAATCAGTCCTCTTGTTCAACTCACGGCTGCGATTATTTCTAGGAAAGCTTAAGTCGAGATGGTCGGGACCATTTACTATAAAATGAGTATTTCCTCATGGTGCCGTTGAACTCTACCATCGTAATCCGTTAGAAACGTTCAAGGTCAATGGTCAACGGATAAAGCACTACTGGGGTGGCGAGTCGAATTGGGACGCCGACAACATTACCCTCGCCGATACACAGTAAAACAGGGAGTAGTCAGGCTGAACGACTTAAAATCAAGCGCTAATTGGGAGGCAACCCAACTTTTCTTTATTTTTCATAGTTCATATAGTTTATGAAGCAGTAGTTAGGTCTTGTCAATTATAAGTTTTGCTAAAAATCTCTGAAAAGTTCTAAAAATCTCATTGAAACTCCAAGTCGTCATTAATCTAATATATTGCATGTTTTTGGTTTCAGGAAAGGTCCAACGTGAGTCAGAGCAACAACGACTACGAAGTGGAGGAAAATCGGAGAATTTTGCATCACAAAAATAAATAATAAAAAAAAAATTGCCAAAAATTTAACATCGGGGCATGCCAGCCAAAATGCCTTTTTTTAACTAACACTTCAATAATTTGAGGGTCCTGAATCTGAAGTGCAGACATGTTTATTTAGACCGCACGCCCCAGCCATATCCCCCTCATATACAAACCTGTTTCCATCTTTGGTTCATCTCCTAAACGCAACCCACGATACCAAACAACTACTACCACCACTACCACTACCTAAATCAATTAAACCCACCTTCTACCCCACGACTTCAATCCTGTCCACCATTTCATCTCCCCCACATCACTCTATATAAACCCTACCTCATACTTCCCATATTCAACACCATTAAACTCGAATTCTTCAAGAAATTGGGATACACACACTTGAGGGTAAGTTGCTAAAGTGTCAAGTCTTCATCTTTTCTCAACTCCATAGCATCAACCTAAGTTTGGGGGATCCGAACAATCTATGCACGCCAAGTGTTTGACAGATTGACTGAACCAAGTTTTCGGGAAAGGTAGTGTTTAATAGCAAGAATTTACTGCTGAAATTCAATGGCTTCACAACCGACACCCAAACGCCAACAGGGGGCGAGTTCAAGCGCCGCTCCACCGCCAACAACCTATGACCGCCGAAAATTTGTGAATGTCGCCGCCGCCGACCATTATGAGTACATGCAATCTAAGGCACTTACGCCAGAGCGTGGTTTGTCCCCCGAGGGGAACGACGGGGAGATGATGTCACAAATTCACCAAAAGGGGTGGATCAAATTCACTGAACATCTGACACCCGCCGTGGTTAATATTGTCAAGGAATTCTATGCAAACGCCGAAGACAAAACTCCTTTCAAAGCGTTTGTGCGGGGTCGAATGGTTCCATTCAGTGACGATGCAATCAACGTTTACTATCAGTTGTGGGTGCCACGCCATTGTCAGTATGCCCAAATGAGGGATTTTGACCGGAATTATGAGGAGGTTATTAAAAATTTGACAAAGCTGGGCACATCTTGGACTAAAGGGAGGAAGGGAGGAACAGTGTTCAATAGCAAGGACTTAAGCCGGTATGGAAAGATATGGTACGCATTTTTATGTGCGAAATTGCTTCCATCCCAACACACTTCTGACGTCACCAAAGAGAAGGCATTACTGTTATACGCCATTGTGCAAGATTTCATTATCGACGTCTGGGCCATCATCAGTTTCTCCATCCGTCGGTGCTTACGTGGAAATTTTTCGAGCGGTTTGCCACACCTTCACTTATATAATAAGCGTTGTCGCAAGCGTCGAGTGCGTTATTCGATGATGAGCCAACTCAATCGCCGCTTGCTTTGCTTGATTCACGAATGATTGCGCGGTATTCAGTGTGGGGTGGAGGAGAGTCACATCCACGTGGTTTGGGTTTTATTTTTCCATCGGTGTCGGAAGACGAAGTCGATGCCGAAGATACCTCGGGGGATGAGGATGAAACAATGGGAGATCAAGGAACCGAGCAGATTCCGCAGACTGAGGCATTTTCTAGTACTCAGTTCCTTGAGTTCCAAAATCAGATGAATGCGCATAATAGGGCCGCACGTCGGGAAATGCGACGATTGGCGATGCACCAAGATCACATGTTTGATGCCATGAACGCATCTTTCGCCTTATTCAACACAACGCTTCAAAGTTTCAACCCGGCGGCTCAATTTCCATATCAACAACCCGGTCCATTACCTCGCTTTCCTCCTACTGATTCCGATGAGGAAGAGCACCAACCACCGCCCCAGACTTAGACGATTCCAGGGAAGTCCTATTGCACTTTATTGTTATCCAATGAGGGCATTGTCTTATTTAAGTTTGGGGGAGTAATTTGTTTAGTTGCATACATGCATTTTTAAATTTTTTGTTGTCATATATAGTTTTGCATTATAGAATAGGCATTTGCATAGTAGTTAGGATTTTGCATTGTTTTCATATATATACTTAAAAAATAAATAAAAAAATTAGTTAAAAAGTGTGTTTGCGTATGTCCAACAGTGTCGCATTTTTCATGTTATTTTTGTGGGCCAATGATGAGATTGTGAACAAGTTAACCAATATAGTATGGATTATTAGAACTATGATATAATTTCTGTTATGAATCGATTCTTGGACTTGTCTGAAACTGTTATAAAAAGGGTAGCACTAATAACATCTTTGTTGACTGGTCAGTTCAAATTGACACATAAAAAGTTTCTAAAGGATAATGCTAGCGTGAACTAGAAAATGACAAGGATAGGCAGTGAAGGCTTAACTTAGGCAAAAACCTAAGTTTGGGGGAATATATGTGGGATATATAAGCTTGTTTAAAAAAGAAAAAAAAAGAAAAAAGAGAAAGAATGAAACATGTTGAGTCTTGTGGTGGGTTGAGGAGAAATACTCCCCATAAACACAAGCGTGAGATGGAGCGTAAAACGCACTCACCAACCATCTATCAAAAGAAAAATAAAGGGAAATAATCACGGGAAAAGAGCAAAAAAGCCCCCGTGTAAAAAAAAGAAGGAAGAAAAGAAAGTATAAGTATCCTGCATGTACCCTTGAATTTGGTTGAGTTTAATTTTAGTTGAATCGTGCTTATCTTTGAGATTTTTGAGTTTGCACTGTATGATTCCTTCTAAGAAGTTGTTTATGTATTGAATTTGGGTCTGTATCAGTTATCTTAGATGTTGATCACACACGCATGCTATACCAGTAATAGTTGTTCAAGAATTGAGAATTAATATGTAAGTGTGGATTGGTTTTGATAATTCGTATTGTAGAGTTGCTTGTTTTCTCTGAGGCCGATGGGATAAGTTAGTTTATGCGATGTTGTTGGATGTTTAGGCATTTAGATTGTTATTGCATTTCATTGCATTGCATAGCATGTAGTTTGTTTTGTGCTTGAGGACTAGCATGGTTTAAGTTTGGGGGATTTTGATAAGTGGATTTTATATACACGAATCGATATTCATTTCAAGTTAAATTCGTAGTTATTTTCATGTTTTGTTTTCGTTTTTACTCGTTTCATGTTATTTTATGTGTAGGGTGATCATGGAAGCTATTGGTGAGGAAAGACGGTCTTTTTGGAGCAAAAGTGGAAAAAAGTTGGAGTAAGAAAAACTTGAAGGCAAGAGCTAGCCTAACTTGGCCGAAGGTGTGCTTTATTGTTTTGTACCCCCCATCTGAGGCGGGGTCCCGATTCTGAACTGTCCTGTTTAGTTTCAACTTCTGCTAGAGCTCGGGTTGTTGGACTGGATTGATGCGTTTGGACTCTAATAAAAGGAGAATTTGGCCAGAGGAGAAGGAGAGCTTGCGATTACGTAGAAAAACAACAATCTTACAACACATAAAGGCATAATTCAAGAGCGATTTCAAGGATTGAAGAGCGAACGTTGGAGGAGTAATTTTTAGAGATTGTCACGACGGTTGCAAATCGAGGCTACGTGAAGGGGTTTTCCATAATTCTTCTTCTCTTTCATCTATTTGTAATTGGAAGGATGTTTTCAACAAATTATTCAGTTTTTAATTCATTCGTTATGAACTAATTTACTTATTAGACTTGTGATGGATCTTTGGGCGAAACGATGATTCTATAACTTTGATTTCCAATTCAATAAGATATTTTCAGTTAAAAAAATGGTGTGGTTGCTGGGACGGAAGCAATTATGATCAAGTTTGGGGGTATCACCCAGATTCTTCATGGAGCTACAACTATCAAGACCAATACTCTATTCCAGATCCAACATACACGCTAGATTTCTCATATCAACCTCCATTAAAAGAAGAAAAGTCAAAGTTGGAGGAATTGTTGTCCAAGTTCATAGCATCAAATGAGGAGAGGAGGATAAATCAAGAGCGGTCAATTCACAATCTGCAGAACCAGATAGATCAAATACTCAAAGCCTTGAACAACCATCCCTCAAAACAATTGGTGTTATGATGAGGATTCCGAGATTGATGAAGTGTCCGAGAGCCAAATCTACAACCTGGATGAGCCACAAGATATCGAAAAGTGTGGAGACAATTGGGGATAATGAAATAGAATTCGACGAAGATCTAAATAGGTCTCCACCAAAGAACAAAGAGTCGGTCAGTTTGCAAAAGCATGCCCTCTTGGTAGTCATGTCGTCAAATGTGACTCTTGATGACAAAAGAGTAAGTACAATTTTGAATCCATGGTGGGAAGAAAAAGAAGATGAGCGAAGAGCCCATTGTGTGTGACAAGCTTTCATGCCCCAAAGTGATCACATACACATGAAGAAGAAAACACCAGTCATGGGACGTTCTTGATTGAGAGCATACTAAATCGTAGCATGCTAGGTGACTTTAATCTGATGGCTATCACAAATGGGAACCTACCAAAAGCTATATTATTTCAGGATGGATGGAGGGTTCCTCATTTCTCGAAGAGGAATTGGATAGCGTTGACGAGACAAAGTCAGCCGAAGACTATAATTCAAGCTACCGGTGGGAGGCAACCCAGAATTTTTTTATTTATTTATATGATTTGCTAGTTTATTTAGTAGATAGGAATCCAAGTGTTATTCTAATCCATGTTGTCTCTCTCTTCATTGCGGTATTGGAGATTCAATGGATAAGAAAATGATGATAATCGCCAAATACCACCATCACCACAAGCTTAAATGATTACAGGGAAGTCCTCGTCCATATCATGATGTATGCAACAGTCTGTAATAATAATAATAATAATAATAATAATAATAACAACAACAATAACAATAACAGTAATAATAATAATAATAATAATAATAATAATAATAACAGTCATAATAATAATATTAGTAATAAATATTAATCCTTACAAAATAATAGCAACTAGGCCCAGGTGCTCGGGTGGTCATTGGATCAATATTCCAAACTTGAGGTCTTGGGTTCGAATCTGTGCATCAGCATATATATATATATATATTTCAAAATTTCTTATAAAACTAAATAAAATATTAAACAAACATTCATATAAATATTTATAAATTTATCTCTAAATATTCATATAAATATTTATAACAAATATTCATATCTAAATTTTATAAATTTTAGATGAAATATTTAAAATTTATAAATAAATATTTGTTTCTAAATTTTAAAGATAAATTTATATGAATATTTGTTTATAAATATTTATATGAATATTTAGAGATAAATTTATATATATATATATATATATATATATATGAAAATATTCATAGTTACGTTATATAAATATTCATAGTTACTTTATATATATTTTGTTTAATGTGGAGATTTAAGATGGATATGTATATATATATATATATAGATGGTAATAGAATTTATCTAAAACACAAAAAATATAACATAAGAAGCAAAAATATCACAGCTAATTTTCGAACCTAAGACCTATGGGTTATTAGGCCATTAAGCTACCAATGAGCCATTCTAATTTATTTATAAATATTTATAAATAATAAAAATATGACATTTAATACTAAGGATATTACGCACAAATTATTGTAAAAAAAATAGATTATATAATATAAGTAAATATTTAACTTGAGATTACATAAAATAATAAGAACTTTTATTTTTAGACGGAGGGAGTAACTTAAATCATGAACATATTTTTAAGTTCAAAAATAAAACATAAATCGTATGGCTTTATCTAGACCTAGTAGGTATTATTACCCCAGACCCACTCCTTAAGATATTCTGTATGAAGAAGACTTTCTTCATTCTCAAAACTCTTACCATGGTAAAACCATTTATGAGTAGAATATTGATGGTAAGATAGAATATCAAATTTTTGAAACCATTCATCATATCATGATGTATACAACAGTCTGTAAACAGAATGATAATACTGACCATCAAATCTGTCGTTTCTTAGTAAATGGATTTACCGGCATTCTTAAAGGATGGTGGGATAATGTACTTAATGAAAGACAGAGAACTGAAATTCTTCAATCCTATAAGAATGAAACAGACCCTATTACTAAACTTGAAACCAAAAGAGAAGATGCTTGTTACACTCTTGTTCAAGCTGTTCTTCATCATTTTGTTGGACCAGGACTTATGAATACTGATAGGAGTAGAGAACTCTTACAGAACCTTCGCTGTCCATCCTTAACTCATTTTAGATGGTATAAGGATGTCTTTTTAATGAAAGCTATGCAAAGATCCGATGCCAACAGTGAACATTGGAAAGCCAAATTTATTGATGGACTTCCTACTTTCTTAGCTGAAAAAGTCCGTAAGAAATTAAGAGATAAACATGATCGTATGAGTATCCCTTATGATCAGTATTCCTATGGCCATCTTATTTCAGTAATTATTGAGCAAGGATTATCATTATGCAATGATATGAAACTTCAACAACTTATGAAAAATAGAATCTAACCAAAAGACATGAGATAGGAGAATTTTGCGATCAATTCTCTTATGATACAAAATTACAGTATCCCCAAAAGACTAAAAAACAGCAAAGTTCTAAACCTTCTAAACCTCAACGAAGACGTTCTTCTAGAAAATCTTTTAATAACAAAACCCCTGAAAAATCTAAGAAGAAGAAAAAGACTAGTAGTAAAAAAGATAAATCTAAAATTCAATGTTATAAATGTGGTAAAACAGGACACTTTGCTAATAAATGCAAATCAAAATTAAAACAGAAACTTAATGAAATGTCCCTTGATGAAGACATTCAACAAAAAATTCTTAATTGTTTATCAAGCAGTGATTCAGAACCTAGTTCGGATGATGATTTAGCTGAAATCTATTCTGAATCTGGCAATGATTCTGGTGAGGATCAATGTCAAGCCTGCACACTTAAAAACAATTGTAATACAACTATTGAAGCAGACTATTGAAAAGCTATCGTTGAAATGAATGGCTTAGATATTGGAGGACCCAGTATCAATGTCTTAACAGACACCCAAAAATCCCTTCTCGACTTAGCTGACCAGATTAAAGATCCAGAAGTTAAATTAAAATTTTTGGAAGCCTGTTATAAAAATCAAAAAATAGAGGAAATTCTTCCCATTGAATAATATAGCATGAGAGAGGTCATAAAACACATTCAAGACGTTTCTACTACTGAAAAGCCCACTACTGTCCAGGACCTCAAAGGTGAATTAAGTATTTTAAAATCTGAAATAAAACAATTACAAAATACTAATGTTATTATTTTCCAGGATTTAAATAATATTAAACGTCAGTTAAATCATAAACAAGATAATAATATTGGGTCCTCTAAAATCGAATCTTCGGATAAACCTAAGTCTTCTGAACAATATTTAATGCTTATGAATCAAGTAGTCTTTCAGAAATGGTATATCAGAATTACCTTTATTATTAAATCGATTTTATCATTAAAGATGTCATTGCCTAGTGGATAGTGGTGCATACATGAATCGTATTCGTGAAAGGATTAATTCCTACTAAATACATCCAGAAAACCACTCAATCTTTAACTAGTGCAAGTGGTAATACTATGAATATTAAATATAAAATTCCTGAAGCCTTAATCTGCAATCAAGGTTTATGTTTACCTACTTCTTTTGTTCTTATCCGTAACATGAATCAAAGTATCATTTTAGGCACCCTTTCTTGTGTCTTTTAATGCCTATTTCAAAATTGATACTTTAGGTATTCATACTACTCTTAACAATGAGATATATTGTGTTTGAATTTATAATGAGAACCATATACTAAAAAAATAAATCAAGTTAAGCACATGATTTATTCTAAAGAAAAACAGATAAATTTTATCCAAAAAGAAATAAAATTCCTAACAACAGAACAGAGAATTTAACAACCTTCTTTACAGGAAAAAATAAAATTAATCCATAAAACTCTTCAAGTTGAAATTTGTAGTGATATCCCGAATGCTTTCTGGAATAGGAAGAAGCACATTATTTCTCTTCCTTATATCCCTAATTTCAATGAAAAAAATATTCCTACTAAATCTCGACCTAGTCAGATGAAGAAAGAGTATTTGCTCCTTTGCAAAGCTGAAATTGAGTCTCTTAAACAGAAAAAAATTAATAAAGCCTAGTACTTCTCCCTGGAGTTGTACAGCATTCTATGTTAATAAGAACTAAGAAATTGAACGAGGAATTTCCCGACTCGTTATTAATTATAAACCACTTAATGAAGCCCTTCAATGGATTAGATATCCAATTTCCAACAAGAAGGACCTTCTGGACAGACTTCATGATGCCACTATTTTCTCTAAATTTGATATGAAATCAGGGTTTTGGCAAATACAAATTAGAGAACAGGATACTTACAAAACTGCTTTTACCGTACCCTTTGGCCATTATGAATGGAATGTTATTCCATTTGGTGTAAAAAATGGACCTTCTAAATTTCAACATATCATGAATGATATTTTTAATCATTTTACTGAATTTATTATTTGCTATATCGATGATGTCTTAATTTTCTCTTCATCTATTGAACAACACATTAAACATTTAAATATTTTTTAAAATATTATCATAAAAAATGGTTTGGTAGTTCTGCCCCTAAGATGAAATTTTTCCAAACAAAAATTAGATTTCTCGGACATAATATATCCAATGGAACTATTATTCCGATTGACAGATGTGTTGAATTTGCTTCTAAATTTCCAGATGAAATTAAGGATACTAATCAACTGCAAAGGTTTTTAGGCAGCCTTAATTACATTCGAGATTATTATCTAAATCTTTCCCAGGATGCTGCTATTATGTATACTCGGTTACGTAAGAATCCTTTACCTTGGACTACTGAGCATACTGATGCAGTAAGAAAGATCAAAACCAGGGTTAAACAGCTACCTTGTCTTTCTTTACCTAATCCTGAATGGATGAAGATCGTTCAAACTGATGCTTCTAATACAGGATATGGTGGTATTCTAAAACAATCTAATCCTAATAGTAAAAATGAGGATTTTATCCGTTTCACTTTAGGAACTTGGAAAGGAACTTCTTTAAACTATCCTACAATTAAAAAAAATGTCTTTCAATTGTCAAATGTGTTTTAAAATTTCAGGATGATCTTTTGAATTAGCACTTTTTAATCCGAGTTGATTGTTCAGCTACAAAACAAATTTTTAAGAAGGATGTTCAGAACTTAGCCTCTAAACAGATATTTACTACTTGGCAAAGTACTTTATCCGTATTTGACTTTGATATTGAATATATCAAAGGAAAACATAATTCTTTACCGGATTTTCTAACCAGAGAATATTTGCAGGAATGACTAGTAGAGGCCGTGGCCCCGGTCAGCGAGGCCGAGGCAAAGCTAATCTGTACTATACAGAACTTCCTAGTCTGAATACTCAATCCAGTAATTCTTTGGCATCTTCTAGCCAACCAACAGTAAAAGATGTTCTTCTATTACCAGAACAGTACATTCCAAATAAATATGTGGAAGAAACAGTATTGATCCTTGATTAGAATGATGAGAAATGGATGAAAGATCCATGGGAGATAAAGAGACGTTATTTAACGGCTCAACAGTCTCCTCTTTGTTTCAACCAGTATCGTTATGTCTATGAATAGATTATCATTGAAACAGCATCAATGGACATTAAGCATACGCTTCATGATCCTAATAAGCCTACCAGCCTAATTCAATATAGTAAAACAACTATAAAGAACATCATGCCACTTGCTAATTGGGGTATTAATCCTCATACTATTCGTACTGTTGAATCTAGTCACACAACAGAAACTATATACAGCTATTGGCATTATATTGATTCCTTTACACATGTATTCTATTACCAGAATCCTATCCATATTCATAGTTGGTTTATCCGTATCTGTCCCGATGTCCTTAAAAATGAAATTCCCAATTGGTTTTTCGTTTGGTGGGATAAATTCGGTATTACTATAGAAACTTTACCAGAATAAATTCAAACAGCATTCAAAGAATGACAAGTTGCTTATGCCTATATACCAGTAAATAAAGATTTATCCATGATTAAATTATTGGCCCATTTCATTATCCGTTTTGGTATCCCTTAGATCTGGAAATGGGATTTCCAATGCGATTATTAGAATAAGATCCCCCGTCTTAAAAGAGTATTTTTTACTAAATGGTAGGATAAAGGACTTAATCCTACACTACCATAACTTCTCAAAACCGTGAAGAATCATACTCAGGCGTGCCTTGATGTTATTCCCCAAAGCCTTCCTTCACCAGTACGTACCAGTTAATCCTTTTGTCAAAATCCAAAATGATTTAAAACAGAAGTTCCCTGACCTAACTGAAACAGAATTGTTTTAGTTAAGACTATGGATTATATGAAAACCCAATTCTTACAATCTTTAGTTCAGGATGACAGTTCCATGAAAACTGTTAGCGATAATGAAGGATCTGAACAGGATGACAATGAATTCAGAGTCTTAGCTGGAGAAAGCCAAGAACCAGAAGAACAGGAACCCACTATGAGAGATTTTTGAGATTCTCTCACCTCTATGATTTCTGAAAAGATGGAGCACGACAAGAAAGGAAAAGGAAAAACATAAATTTATTCTCCAATAATCAGAAAAGGACAAGCACAGTGTTTCCACCATCAGAAATAAGAAGCCACTTGCTCCTTCAATTATCAAAAAACGACGCCAGCTGTTAGCAATAATGCTCCACTCAACCGACAACCTGTCTCACGCCTTCCACTTCCTACGGCTGAGAGTTAAAGAAGAAAAGATAAGGATTACTGATCGACTCCACTAGAAAGGACACGTCTGATCCTTTCTTATCTTCTCCCTTGTATAAATTGGGATACCTCACCCATTGTTGAGGCAGAATTTTTCTTTAGATTTTCTCTGTATCCTCTCTCTCTCTCTTGTAAAATATTTGATATATAAGTTTGAAGTTTGAAGATCTGCAAATCTCTTCTGTAAGTTTTAATTATTGCTTCTGTTAATTATTATGTCTCCTTACTTGAGCTTTTAGATTATCATACTGAAAACAGTAATCGTTATAAAATCGCATATCAAACTGCAATAGATAATCATAATCGTTCTTATTTTTTAGAACAGTTTAACAAATCTGAACAATTTGTTGTTTTAACTAAAAACGTTATATAGGAAGAAACATGTCGGCTTATAATTTTTGGAAATCCCCAAATCAACAGTAACTATATGAGATCATATATGTAATAATTTATCTGCTAATATATATTTAATATGCCTTTAAACATTCATGCCAGTTTATTAGACAAGACAGAATAGGGTTAATATTTGATTAAGTGGAACGTCACCCAAGTCGTGTTTTAGGACTTTGCCTTTAGCCGTGTTATGGCATTGTGGCTTTTATCCTCTGGAAATCATTGACAGACGTGCTTAATCATGTGTTCCCCCGATCCTGCTCTCCTTTGGTATCAGAGCCATGTTTAGTTTATTGTCATATTAATGAATATATTACCTATAAATTATGCATATATGGTCACTTTGAAAAATGACTGATTTTTCTACCTCTTCCGTAACAACTATAGTCAATGCTTCAGCTTCTACCTTAGAAGCAACTGAACTTATTGCCTATCAGGATGTCAAGGAATCCTTTGATAAATGGACCATTCCTAAAATCATACCAGAAACAATTTATAAAATTGGAACTTTTGATTTTATCAGTAAAAGAATAATTAAGACCTTTGAACATGTTGTTCCTTTACAGAATAATGATGAAATTTATATTTATTGCATGTTGAAGACTTATATCCTTTTTTGCAAAAATATAAATATGTTCATATAGGACTTGTCCAAGTAGCTTTTAAGCCTTTGACTTTACTTGGCCAAAATACCAGTATTCAATGCACACTTAAAGATGGTAGATGTCTTAACTGGAAAGCCTCTCTTATGGGTGCTATTGAAACCAGCCTTGCTCATGGACCAGTATATTTCAATATTTATCCGAATTTAAGTGTGGCCTTAACTGATAATAATTTGTCAAAAGTTTTAGAGATGAGAATTATATCTCATGGCTATGAGTATCTACCCGGATCTCCTCATTTTGCCATATTATTCTGTATTCATCTTAAAGTTTTAACTACTTTAAACCCTTATATCCGAAAACAAAGCCAACAAGGACATACTATCCTTATACACACTAATCTTTTTAGTAGTCAAGTGGATATTCCCAGAATGATCCCTTGGGAAGAAATAACTTTCCCAAAGCAATGGCAGATTACTAACGCCGTTCCTACCAGGCCTATAATTAGACAATCCATAGAGGATGTTGTCCAAACCAGTAATGGAAATATTTATTTAAAATTTCAGAGACCTTTCACCCGAAGTCGATCTATTAATAATGTCTCTTATAATATTGATTTTCCCGAATCATCTAGACAATCTGTGTCTAATCCTTTAGAATCTGTTTATCAAGAGTCCAAAAATGCCAGTAATGAGTCTGTTAAAATGAAGACTTAATTAGAGGAATTCATATTTTTGAGAATCAAATACCTCATGGTATTTATGAAACAAATACTCCTCAAAACAGAAGACCTTATAGTCCAACTGCTAGTGATATGAATTTTGAATGTTAATGGATTTTTCTCCTAATAGTAAAATTCGTCAATGTTTAAATCAGGAATTCATGCAGGAAAAATACCAAAATTTCAAAAATTGGTATTTCAAAAATCATAATAATAAAAAATTAGATGATATTAAAGCTAATTATTATGATTATCTGAACAAAAACTAGTGTATTTTGTCTTTTACTAAATATTATTATGATTTTGTTTCAAAGTCAGAATTTTACACTGAAAATCAACTGAATGTTTTAACTGGAATCCAGAAATATTGGATTACCACAAATGGTAATATAATACAATCTATCCATCCGCCTCATAAGTCTCTTGAACTTAGCTCAGGAAATGAAAATTTAAAACCCTTAGTTATCAATCCATATGTTGATATTTCTGAAACACCCCGTCAACATGAAGAGGTAAAAATAAAAGATATTTTACCCCGTTAACCAGGATTGAAGAACAAATTAATCATATTAATGATAATTGTCACGTCACTCCACAAAAGCTTGATCTCCAACCTGTAACCATTAAACCACCTTTAGAAGTTAGTAATTTTAAAATAAAATCTTCTAAATCTGATAATGAGTTTATTGATAATCTTTTAAATAAAATGAAAGATTTCAACCTTACAACTGCATCTACGTCTCAGATTAACATGATGTCTGGACAGCCTTCTTCACACACCAGTAATAATAATGCTGATATTGATAATGATGGAGAAGATTCCGATTCTATTTCTCCTATTCATTTTTTTTAAATCCAGAATAACTTTCAGGAGATGCAAAATGTTAATAAAACCACTTACAGTCACAAACCTATAAATCGTATGGCTTTATCTGGACCTAGTAGGTATTATTACCCCAGACCCACTCCTCAAGATATTCTGTATGAAGAAGACTTTCTTCATTCTCAAAAATCTTACCATGGTAAAACCATTTATGAGTGGAATATTGATGGTAAGACAGAATATCAAATTTTTGAAACCATTCATCATATCATGATGTATGCAACAGTCTGTAATAATAATAATAATAATAATAATAATAATAATAATAATAATAATAACAACAACAACAACAATAATAATAATAATAATAATAATAATAATAATAATAATAATAATAATAATAATAATAATAATAATAATAATAATAATAATAATAATAATAATAATAATAATAATAATCCTTGCAAAATAATAGCAACTAGGCCCGAATTAACAAAATTGGTCATTGGATCAATATTCTAAACCTGGAGGTCTTGGGTTCAAATCACATGCATATATGTATATATATATATATATATATATATATATATATATATATATATATATAATCTTTTCAAAATTTCTTATCAAACTAAATAAATACTAAACAAATCTCAATATTAAACTAAATATATATAAAGTAACTATGAATATTTATATATATAAATATATATATATATATATATATATATGTAAACAAATATTCATATAAATATTTATAAATTTATCTCTAAATATTCATATAAATATTTATAACAAATATTCATACCTAAATTTTATAAATTTTAGATGAAATATTTAAAATTTATAAATAAATATTTGTTTATAAATTTTAAAGATAAAATTTATATGAATATTTGTTTATAAATATTTATATGAATATTTAGAGATAAATTTATATATATGTATATATATATATATATATATATATATATGAAAATAATCATAGTTACGTTATATAAATATTCATAGTTACTTTATATATATTTAGTTTAATGTGGAGATTTAAGATGGATATATACATATATATATATATATAGGGTAATAGAATTTATCTAAAACACAAAAAATATAACATAAGAAGCAAAAATATCACAACTAATTTTTGAACCTAAGACCTATGGGTTATTAGGCCATTAAGCTACCAATGAGCCATACTAATTTATTTATAAATATTTATAAATAATAAAAATATGACATTTAATACTAAGGATATTACGCACAAATTATTGTAAAAAAATAGATTATTTAATATAAGTAAATATTTAACTTGAGATTACATAAAATAATAAGAACTTTTATTTTTAGACGGAGGGAGTAACTTAAATCATGAACATATTTTTAAGTCCTAAAATAAAACATAAATCGTATGGCTTTATCTGGACCTAGTAGGTATTATTACCCTAGACCCACTCCTTAAGATATTCTGTATGAATAAGACTTTCTTCATTCTCAAAAATCTTACCATGGTAAAACCATTTATGAGTGGAATATTGATGGTAAGACAGAATATCAAATTTTTGAAACCATTCATCATATCATCACTACAAAAAAATGGGGCTTCAGCAATAACCAATTTTTGTTGCTAAAGGTGCCAAATTTCGTTGCAAAAGGGTTTTGGCAACGACTTTACTGTCGTTGCGTCTTTCGTTGCGCAATGAGCGTTGCTAATTGTTCCACAACGAACGTTTTTTTTTTTTCGTTCCCAAAAGTATTACATTTTGCAACGAAATTTGACTTTCGTACAGAGACATCGATCCTTTAGCAACAAAATGTATTGTTGTAGAATAATTAAAATTTTGTTGCTAAAAACCTCATTACGTTGCAAAAGCCTGTTAATTGGCAACGAAATGAACTCTTTTTTTTTTTGCAACAACCATGCATTTTCGTTGCAATTGACTCCATTTTGCAACGACATTTTTCGTTGTAGTAAATTATGAAAATTGTTACCTAAGTTTGCTTTCGTTGCGGAATGTAAACTTTTTAGCAACGATTTTCGTTGCTGATTATATTATTTGGCAACGACATTATGCTGAATCAGCAACGAAAATGTTTGTTGTTAATTATTTTTCAATAGCAACGAAAGTCATCAATTAGCAACATTATATATTGTTGTTTCTTTATATGTGCAACGAAAGTTAATATGATTTGCAGCGATAAAAAATATTGCCTTTTATGTTAGTATTAGCAACAATATCCTCTCTGTTATTAGATTAATTTTTCATTGCCAAATATTATATTTTTAATACCATTAGCAACAAAAATTTGTTACTAAATGTATAAAAAATTGTTGTTATATTAAAACTTGTTCAATGCTTTAGTAACGAATTATATTGTTGCCAAATCAAATTTTGACATTCTTTTTGTGTACCTGACTGGCTCAATGTCCCCATAGCAAATAATGGCAAAAATAAAAAAATAAAACTAAAATATTATTAACTTAATAAAATCATCAACTACATAATTATTCATTATCTTTACAATTAACCATCTAAAGCTACCACAATTCTTCAATCAAAGTATATATCTACATAAATAGAAAGAGTACACTTCATAATTTCGTCTCTTGTCTTCCGTAAACGTAGCACGAAAATTTGATACCCAGTATTGTAAGGCAGGTCGTAGAAGCAGTCTTCCTGCACATCTAAAAATAATAGCAAAATCAGAAAAATGAAGCAAATAAGTCACCAGAGACGCTTAGTGCCAAAATCAATATACAAAGACAATAGAGTTGCTACGTGGTACTAATATACACTGTATTACTCATAAGCAGAAAAAGACAATAGAGTTGCTACGTAGTACTAATGTACATTGTAAATTAAGATACTTGTGTATATAAGCCAATAAAAAGACCAATTTCTCTAACAAATTCAGGTCACCAAAAATAGCATAACCAGAAGATCCGTAAAACAGTCTACATATATATATCAATCGTATAAACTAACTTACATGAATGGAGGAGGATTTCTCAATTTTCATATGCCAAATGGGGTTGGCCTTCCTTCATTTAACTAATATTGAGTTGGATGATAGCTATACATACACTGATACAGGATAAAAACCATTAAATTCTTTTTAAAAGAAGAAGTACTTCAAACAGCCTAGCATAAATTTACGATGAGGAAGCAATAAATGCACTCTGCCATAACTGAAAATCAACACGCACAATAGAGTGTAATGACTAGAAACACTTTTAGTTGATGTATGGATTCAATGACTGAGCCAAGTCTATTCCAAATAAGAGACAGCATATACAAGTAATTAGCAAAATTTGTAATCTCATAGACTATCTTCAATCATCATCTAGTTTTTGCCACCAAAAAAATTGAAAACTGTTCTCATCCCATATAATAGTAATCAAGTTCACGATGAACATTGTATAAAAAGTCCTCTAAAAAAAGAGAGAGAGAGAAATATCCTATTAAACAAACCTGGAACTTTAGGTTCACAAGATAAGATTAGATCCTTTCACTCAACCACGAGTTGCTCTGAGTTGAGGTTGATCTATGCCGCAGTGGCATGTGGAAAGCTTAACATTAAGTTTGATGAGTTCAGATGTTTGACATATTAGCTGAATAATAAAGAACTAAGTTAGCCAATTACTTTATAGGGATTTCAACCAAAAAAGGAAAGAATAGCATAACTTATGTTTGGAAGTTTTGAAGAAAGTAATTAAAGAAATGCAACTAAACATATACTTGTGTGACTATATCATCAACAGGGATAATTTTCAGCTACATAGTATATTGGGATTTGGGGTAGCTTAAGTGATCTCAACTTGGTGCAAGGATCAAGAAAAGGACCAACAATACTAATCTAAAAGTCATGTTAATTTAATAACAAAAGGTCATAACAACCAAAGAATTCAACTGCATTAGCCACCTCTATACTCTCGTACCTTTTCAATTTACTTTTCAATTTCTGAAAATATTGTTAGCCAACAGCTTGAGCAGCAGCGAAGCCAAAATCAGCCAAGGGCTAGCAAAACACATTGACTGCAGCAACTCATGCCCACTCCCAGGCCCAAAGCACACCAGCTGAAAGACTAGCAACAGATCCAAACCCGAAAGACGACTGATGCAACAATCCAAACATGTAGCAAAGCCATAATCAAAGCAAAACCAAACCATAAGGAATGAGTAGAGGAACAGCCCAACATAGCACAAACTGCCAAATACAAACCGCTCAACCGCCCAACCCAACACAATCCACGACCAAGAGCAAGAAGCAGCACATAACAGTAGGAAATAGCCATCAGACCACATCTACAAAAGGAGCACCACAAGCAGCCAAAAGAAGCCCAAGACCACAGCAGTAGAAGTTAGCAGCCATCAGACAAGAGTTTAGCAGCAACAGAGTCTCAGGTCTACAGCAGCAGTAAGCAGCCAGCAGAACCCAAAACAGAAGTCGGACCCAAGCAGCGAACCAGCAGCCAGACCCCATAACAGTAGCACAACACAGCCACCCAAACCAGAAGCACATCACAGCAAGCAGCTGCAGCATCATGCCAACATACAACAGCAGCAGGCATGCAGCAGACTGCAAAGCAGCAGGAGGTCCAAAGACAGCACAAGGCATACAGGCCATAATGGCAGACCAGCCAAACATCAGCAGCAGAGGCAGAACATAGCAGCCAGCAGTCAGCATCTGTAGCAGCTCCGAGCATCACAGACCATCAAGCTATACATAAAGCTTTCACCACATAAGACCAGAAGAAAGAAGTTTCTTTTCATATGTGGCATAGTTTAGGATCTAATGAACGGATGCAGTTTCAGATTTCACCACATACGACCAGAAGAAAGAAGTTTCTTTCGCTGAATTCAAGCACATCCTAATAAAGTGACAATGTATCTTGCTAAAATAAAGTGACGACGTATCTTACCAATCACAGTGGAAGGTGCCACTGTCATTTTTCTAAAAGGGTGTGGAAAATGCAACCATGCTCATGTTATGCATATTTTAATGCAGCAATGACAAGAATCAAATATGTTTTGAGAGAGAATTTATAAAATTCTACATAATACGTGACTGGAATCATGAGTCCAGTCCAGTTTAAAACATGCATTCTTATGAAAATTCAATAAAGGAAAGACATGAACTTTGAAAGGAAGTTGTGAAAAAAAGTAATCAGCTAAGTTGCAATGATGTACAAACCAGTTAAGTTCTTCCCTTAATTAAAGAGAGTAGATTTCAAAGTGACCAGCTAAGTTTGATACCACACCTTTGCCTTTGGCCCCCACTTAAAGTTGATCCCCTAGGTCCAATATTGGTGCAGCATTTTGATTCGTCTAGCCTCTTGAACCTCCTTCATTAACTCCTCTATGTCCTAAAAAAATAGTAGAATACATTTACATTAGTGTGAACATGAAATAGAATACAAAGATTTGCTACAACTTTAATTGGTACAAACATAGCAGAAAATGATTCTAAAAAATAATAAATAGAAATTGGAATACAAGATCCTAACAAAAGGTGCAGAGAAAGCAAAGATGGACTATTGCAACAATATTTACAAAACTTCACTGAAGACAAAGGCGTTACTATTGGCTGTGACACGGGCAGGGAGTTTCTGAGCATATTAGGTCAAAAGATGTTCCTTCAGTGGCATATCCTGTTACCCTATCTGAAGATTCTCATACTTTTAATTTTGGTCGTGCATCAGCAAGCGATGTTTTTTGTCCTGAATCTTTGAACCCCTTGTTAGATCTCAATGGGGATTTCAACATTCACTTTAATTGTTTGCAATATGGTCGGTGGTGCATCGAGATATGGGCATCTTACATGGTGAAACCTAAATGATCTCTATCAATGGCAGACTTTCACTTCTTGGGCACATTCTTCCTTCCCACTGCTAAAACAAAGGAAAATATGTCACATAAATAATTTAACACTCCATCTGTCCAGAATAAATAATAAAAAAGGAAAGAAAACGAAATAAAGATGGCATTAGTATCTGAGTTGTTTGGAAATTTGAAGTAACAAAATATTTGTCAATTTTTGGCAAAACAGTTGTAAAATGATTACATTATCCCCAGATGTGAGGTGCTATCAACAACACCAGATAGGCCCGAACCATGATCTGCATCTACCGCCCAGCTGGTAAACCATGTAATTGCATGGAAATCTTCTTTGGCAATCCCCAGAGTTGACATAAATTGATGATCTACAGGTCAGCCAAATTCAGTGCAAGTTACAATACAAGGAAATTAAAATTCAAACAAGAACAAATTATCACTGGTTAAATAAGAGGCATATATCACTCATCTACAGGTCAGCCAAATTTAGTAAGTAACTATACAAGGACACTTGAAATTCAAACAATAATAGATTGCCTCTGTTGTCATTTGTTTATTAGGGGTAGGACAAAGAGATTACTTATGTAATGCTTCCACTGGCAAAGATGATGGCAGCATGTTGCTAATGCTAAGCCTCTCAGGTAACAAATTATCCACCAGCTTATGAAATACATTGCATCCGCAACACTACAACATCACAAAAATAAAATAAATTAGTACCACACACATGTAAAGTAATAAACCAAAGACTAATAACAGTCTTGATATAAGGGTCAAGTTTCTTGAATTTGAGTATAATTTACATAATGTTCCGAAATAACAACTTTTCTCAACATGCATGATTTTAAAATTTGCATTCTCATTTAGGAATAAGGGAGCACCATCAGAGCTTATTCTGGTAATAATGCCAAACTGAATGCTGAACAATGCCAT
Organism: Panax ginseng; assembly: GCA_020205605.1. NCBI lineage: Eukaryota > Viridiplantae > Streptophyta > Magnoliopsida > Apiales > Araliaceae > Panax > Panax ginseng. The sequence continues at coordinate 41,580,253 of CM035138.1, forward strand.
TGTACTATGTGTTATACATTATACAACTTCCAATTTCTATAGCATTAACATGTAATCATATTCAGCTGCATTCCATTAAACTATCAAGGCCCAATACCTGAACAAAGACAGTACCATCGGTGTAGGCTGGGGATTGATTGCACGCGTAGTTCGCTGACCACAGACGTTGCAAGTGAAGGCAACACGCATACGACGCCGTGGTGACTTGGTGAAGAGGGACCAGGGGAAGGTGGAGATTTTCTCCGTGCTGGATTCCGACTCTGAACCGGCGGGAACTGGAGGGCCCTCCATGTCCGAACCGGTAGTCCAACCTCTAACGTTAGCTGCACTCAGAACCAATCCCATCGTCGCATCCTAAAATACCCCAAAAATATCCAGATCTAAACCCTAATTCCCAATATCAAACTCAAATCCTAAATATCAGTTACTCAATCATTAATCTCAGAAAAAAATTGTAAATTACCTTGGAAAGAGTACGATTGCTGAGGATTGGGACGAGACTTGAATCATTAGAGTCCGATCGAAGCTCCGATTAGTTGCCGTTATCTGGGGGGGAAAAGGGTGGGTTTGTTAGAAAATAATCAACAGAAATTGGGAAAAATTGGAAGAGCTTACTCTTGGGAGAGATGGAGAATCGAAGAACCCTTCTGCCGATAGAAGATGGGTCTTTAGATTTGGGAGAAAAGATTGGAAGGTAATAAGGGGAAGAGATTGTAGAAGAAAGCGCCCACTTTTTTCCTTTTTTTTTTTTTTTTTTTACAACAATTATGAGAATAATAAATAAATAATAATAGAGCAAGTTTGAATAAAAAAATTATAAAAAAATATATTTTTTTTATTGAACAGTGTTTTTTCAAAAAAAATATACTTTCTTTTATAGTTTTTTGTTCAAACTTGCTCTATTATTTTTTATTTATTATTCTCATAATTGTATATAAAAAAGGAAAAACCTAGCCGGTAATTAATCGCCCTGACGTCCCCCCAATCTCTTTTTTTCGGCTTTTGATACCGCAATGCGCTTAAAATCAATCTGCAATTCCTTTTTCAATGGACAATAATAGGGTCTGGAAGAGAGATTCTTATTTTTTAAGTATATTATTTGCGACTGTTTGTTTTAATTTATGATTTATGAGTGGTTTTAGTTTCATGTGGTGTATTTGTTTTATAAAAACGAATTTAAAAAAAAGTTATCTTAATTTTTTTTAAACGATTTTATTTTTTTAAAGAAATTTTAAAAAAAAATATGATTCAATGCCAAACTAACTGGCATTGTAACTTTTTCTAATTTTTTTTATAAAACAAATTTGTAAAAAAGAAGTAAGATGTAACATCACTATAACTGACGTTGGAATCTTTTTTTTTAATTTATTTGATCTCTTGTACTTATTTACAAACATCAATATTTTTCATATTTATTCTTTGTTATCGACGTTAGATATGAAGGAGTATATAAGACTTTAGCTATAAAAAATAAAAATAAAAATTTTAACGCCAATTAAAGTGACGTTACATCTTACTCTTCTTTTTTATAAATTCGTTTTTTTTTAAAATTTAAATAAAATAGGGATAAAATTGATATTACATTAATATGGGTCAAACTAACTTATTAGGAATGACTTATAAGTCATTTTTAAATAAATTTATTCTGTTTTAGTTCATAAAATATAATAAATTTTTCTTCATCTTTTATGTTATCTCTCTTAAACTGATAGTATTATAATTTTATTTTATAATATATTTGGAAAAAAAGTAAAAGGAGAACTAGGAATAGCTAGGGGTATACAATTACTATTCTTCTTTTTATGTTTTATTTTTTGACATAAAAATATGTTCATGATTTAAGTTACTCCCTCCGTCTAAGAATAAAAGTTCTTATTATTTTATGTAATCTCAAGTTAAATATTTACTTATATTAAATAATCTATTTTTTTACAATAATTTATACGTAATATATATCCTTAGTATTAAATTTCGTATTTTTATTATTTATATAATATCACTAGTCATGTATAGAAAAATATGCAATTAGTTGAGAGTTTAAATATGAATAATTTTATCATTTGAAATTTTTTTTAAAAATTCGCATAAAATTAATCATCACTTTGATTCTCGGAGTGAGAGAGTACTTGTAAGTATATCTTACTTCTATCTACAAATAGGAAACATTGGGAAGCATAGATATAATAATCAGGTTTGATGAGGTTTGGTTTATTTGGGTCGGAGGCCCGGAACTAACATGCTTGGCAATCAATTGTCACGGGTACTATTTCAACCATAATCTATACCGTTGATTGCAACATTGGATGACACGGATTGAAATGAATTTTCCCATGCCGCGACATGAGAAATTACTCATTCGCCCCTCATTTGCTCATTTGCTCATTTGCTCATGTGCTACACTGCCTACCGCTACAAGTTATGGTGGTAGTTTAGTTAACTAATAAATTAGATTGGCTCAGTGGTAGCTTAATATATATATATATATATATATATATATATATATATATATATATACCCATCTTAAATCTCTACATTAAACTAAATATATATTATTATTATTGTTATTATTATTGTTATTGTTGTTGTTGTTATTATTATTATTATGGCTGTTGTTGTTATTATTATTATTATTATTATTATTATTATTATTATTATTATTATTATTATTATTATTATTATTGTTGTTGTTGTTGTTATTATGGGTTAAATGCAAAGTCGACTACTGAACTTTTTTGATATTTGGGTATTGAGCCCCTTTCTTTCGGTCAACGCAAACTAGGCCCATTTCTATTAAAAAAATTGAACTTTGAACCCCAAGCGCCACATATCGTTGACTGACTGACGACGTGGCACACACATTGGCGGCGACGTGATGATGAATCCGACGTGGTATTTTTTTTGATTTTTTAATTTTTTTTACTTCATTCAACTGCTCATTCAGTCATTCAGCTCAAAAAATCTGACTTAGTCATTCAACTCGTCTATCTTACCGATTCAGCCATTCAGACTAAAACAAACGTACTGACCGATTCATCCATTCAGATTCAGCTCCATTCAGCTCTAAACAAACACCCCCTAAGCCGCAAAGCATGAAGCCTAAAATTTTTAATTAAAATCCTACAAAGTTTAAAATTAATAAATAATTACGATTTTTTTAGTGTAGTAAGAATTAAATGCCACTTTACAGGCCAATTAATTTCGCCTATATAAAAAGCATCATCATAAAGGAAAGAAAAAAAGTGAGTACAAATAAGCAAAAGTGGAGACAAGAATGAAACTTTTGCTCACATCCTCAAATATATACTCCCTTCTTTCTTCGTTTTAAAATAAATCATTTTCTACTTTAAGTCTAAAAAATAAAGTAATTAAAAGATATGAGGAGAAGTAATTAATTAGTATATAGATAATAATGAAATTTCAAAATAACATTAATTATTAATGAAAAATTTTTAATACGCGCGCGAGAGGAGGGAATAGTATAGGAGTAACTTTTATAGAAATGTATGTATATAATATAATACAAATTGGAGTAGTAATATATACATATCTTTTAAATAAATAGTTAATAGTCCATGCATGAGTTATATAATATAATACAATTGGAGTAGTAGTATAAATAGTTAATGGTCGACTTTGCATTAATGAAATTATATGTTATGTTAAATAATAAACATAACATATAATTCAATCTCTTCTATTTTATAACTCAAATATTATTATTATTATTATTATTATTATTATTATTATTATTATTATCCTTCAAATAACTAACTCATTATTATTATTATTATTATTAATATTTTATTTTATTTTATTTTATTTTTTTTTATTATTATTTTTTATTTTATTTTTTTATTATTATTATTATTATTATTGTTATTACTATTACTACTACTTATTATTATTATTGTTATTATTATTATTATTATTAGTACTACAAATATAAATATTAATGTTATTATTAATGGTATGTAGTGAATGAGAAGAAAGGAATATATGGGGGAAATCTATGTTTTGATATAAATATTAATCCTTGCAAAATATTAACAATAGACATGTGTTGCTCCAATGGTCATACAACTAAACTTTCAAAGGTGAGGTTGGGAGTTCAAGTCTTGGCAAAGACAAGTTTTTAGAAAAAATTCAAAAGATGCCACGTCAGCAATTCTCACATTTAAAATTAAAATATAAAATATCACGTCAAATCTATCATGTGGGCGCCACGCAGTATGCCGTCACCACCAGTCAACGCATTACGTGTACGCGGGGTTCAAAATCCAAATTTTTTAATGGAAAGGGGCTCAGTTTGCGTTGACCGGAAGAAATGGGCTCAATACCCAAATATCAGAAAAGTTCAGTGGTCGACTTTGCATTTAACCCTTGTTGTTATTATTATTATTATTATTATTATTATTATTATTATTATTATTTGTACTATAATTATTATTATTGTTGTTATCGTTGTTATTATTATTATTATTATTATTATTATTATTATTATTATTATTATTACAATTAGTTGTGGTATGTAGTGAAGGAGAATAAAGGAATATATGGGGGAAATCTCATGTTTTAATATAAATATTAATCCTTGCAAATTATTAACAATAGACTTATGTTGCTCCAGTGGTTATATGACCAAAATTTCAAATGTGAGGTTACGAGTTCAAATCTTTGGACAGACAATTTTTGGATAAAATTCAAAAAACGCCACGTCGGCAGCGGACACATGTCAAATTACAATATTAAATACCACGCCAGGCCTGCCACGTAGGCGCCACGCGCACCACGTCAGCAGGTCAACGCACATGTGGCGCTTGGGGGTTCAAAGTCTAAATTTTTTAATAGAAAGGGGCTCAGTTTGCGTTGACTAGAAGAAAGGGGCTCAATACCGAAATATCAGAAATGTTCAGTGGTCGACTTTGCATTTAACCCCTTATAAGTCAAAAAAAGTTAAAATTTAAGTTATTGTCAAACACTAAATAATAACAAATGACTTATAAGTTAGTTTGACCAACTTATAAGTCATTGACAAACACCCTCTAATTGAAGATATAAAGAGAAATTAATATTTGCTTATAAAAAAATTTTACAAGTCAAGAAAAAAAAAGAATTTTAAAGAGGGAAATTTCCATTGTTCTACAAAAAAATATCATTTCTAAAAGAAAAATAATTATTTTTAAAAAAAGAATCTACTTTTATTTTTCTTTGATAGTAATATAAAATATATAATATATTCTCAAGTTTATCGTTATCATTTTATTATCATATCACACTCTTAAATTAACCGTTATAATCGTTAGGAATTTATATAAAATTAAAATATAAATTTAATATTTATAAATTAAATAAATAAAAATTATTTTCGTGGAACGAAGAAGAGAGTATAATATTTTGTAACTCCAAGATTGTTGAATCTAAAAAGAATGGTTCCACCATTATAGAATTCCTATAATGTCTGAAGTAAGATGAATGGTTCCACCATTATAGAATTCCTTGGTCTCTAAGGCTTCAATTTTTCGATGTTAAGTCATGTCTGAGTTGCAATTTATTTAGAATTTTAATTGTGTTTAACTTAATAGGTTTATCCCAACATAGTAGTAGTAGTAGTAGTACTGTTTTTATTATTATTATTATTATTATTATTATTATTATTATTATTATTATTATTATTATTATTATTATTATTATTATTATTATTATTATTATTATTATTTTATTATTATTTTATTATTGTTATTATTATTATTATTATTATTATTATTATTATTATTATTATTATTATTACTACTACTACTACTATTATTCTTTATATTTCATTATTATTATTATTATTATTATTATTATTATTATTATTACTATTATTATTATGATCATTATTATTATTATTATTATTATTATTATTATTATTAGTACTATTATTATTATTATTATTATTATTAGTATTACTTTTATTATTATTATTATTATTATTAGTACTATTATTATTATTATTATTATTATTATTATTTAAGGCAACATGTTAATAGTCGTTTGCAAAAGTTGTATAAAATATGCAATCTAAAAATAAAATTGTTGCCAATGAATGTAATCTATATTAAAGCAATCTAAATATAGCAACAAAAAACTTTCGTTTACTTACGATGAGGAGAAATCAAGTAGTTAGAAATTTTGCAACGAATTTTGTTTCCTAATTTTGCAACAACTTATGAATTTCGTTGCAAAAAGTGAAAGCCAAACATAATCTGCAACGAAGGACAAGTTTCGTTACTAAACATACACTTTTAGCAACGACTTATGAAGTCGTTGCCTGAAAAATCGTTGTTAAAGCCCCATTTTTAGCAACAAAAAAACTTTTGTTGCCTACGATGACGAGAAATCAAGTGGCCAAAAATTTTGCAACGAATTTATAACGAAATTTTTTCCCGCCAATGAATTAGCAACGAAATGTTGCAACGACATATGAATTTCGTTGCAAAAAGTGAAAGCTTGACACAATCTGCAACGAAGGACAACTTTTGTTGCTAAACATATACTTTTAGCAACGACTTATAAAGTCGTTGCCCGAAAAATCGTTGTTAAATGCCTATTTTTTTGTAGTGCATGATGTATGCAACAGTCTGTAAACAGAATGATAATACTGACCATCAAATCTGTCGTTTCTTAGTAAATGGATTTACCGGTATTCTTAAAGGATGGTCGGATAATGTACTTAATGAAAGACAGAGAACTAAAATTCATCAATCCTATAAGAATGAAACAGACCCTATTACTAAACTTGAAACCAAAAGAGAAGATGCTTATTACACTCTTATTCAAGATGTTCTTCATCATTTTGTTGGACGGGACTTATGAATCTTGATAGGAGTAGGGAACTCTTACAGAACCTTCGCTGTCCATCCTTAACTCATTTTAGATGGTATAAGGATGTCGTTTTAATGAAAGTTATGCAAAGATCAGATGCCAACAGTGAACATTGGAAAGTCAAATTTATTGATGGACTTCCTACTTTCTTTGCTGAAAAAGTTCGTAAGAAATTAAGAGATAAACATGATCGTATGAGTATCCCTTGTGACCAGTATTCCTATGGCCATCTTATTTCAGTAATTATTGAGGAAGGATTATCATTATGCAATGATATGAAACTTCAACAACTTATGAAAAAACATAATCTAACCAAAACACATGAGATAGGAGAATTTTGCGATCAATTCTCTTATGATACAAAATTACAGTATCCCCAAAAGACTAAAAAACAGCAAAGTTCTAAACCTTCTAGACCTCACCGAAGACGTTCTTCTAGAAAATCTTTTAATAACAAAACCCCTGAAAATCTAAGAGGAAGAAAAAGACTAGTAGTAAAAAAGATAAATCTAAAATTCAATGTTATAAATGTGGTAAAACAGGACACTTTGCTAATAAATGCAAATCAAAATTAAAACAGAAACTTAATGAAATGTCCCTTGATGAATACATTCAACAACAAATTCTTAATTATTTATCAGGCAGTGATTCAGAACCTAGTTCGGATGATGATTTAGCTGAAATCTATTCTGAATCTGGCAATGATTCTGGTGAGGATCAATGTCAAGCCTGCACAATTAAAAATGGAATAACAGAAGTATAAAAATGGACCAGGTCATGCGTAAACGCACAGACAGTATATTCTAATAGAATAATAAATAATGGAACCAGGTCATGCGTAAACGCACAGACAGGATGTTCCAATAGAATAATAAAGAATGGAATAACAGAAGAATTTCACCATATATGCGATTTTGGCATAGAAAGTTATTCCAACATAATAATAAAGAATGGAATAATAGAAGAATTTCACCAAGTATGCGGTACTTCGCATATACAGGTTATTCCAACATAATAATAAAGAATGGAATAACAGAAGTTCTCTTCATGAATACGAAAGAAATAATACCCCTTACAAGTACAACAAATAATATCCTTTACGAGTACAACAAATAATACCCCTTACCTTTGAAAGAAGAGTATTCCAATTGGTAGAGGCGATGATATACTCAAAGAAAACTTATCACTACGCTTCAAAAGCTTTCTTAAACTCTAAAGAAATACCAAGATTATAGAAGAAGAATTCTCTCTATAGTTTCTCTCTAGAGTGAATTAAGTAAAAATAATGAAGGAATGAGCTTCTATTTATAGAAAAATAGATCGCATAATAACTAATTCATGAACGGTCCAGATTGATTTACTTTTAATCGGACGGTTCAGTATTTAAAAGCAAAATCTTTTAAATAAAATATAATATATTCTATTTATAATCTAATAAAACGAATAACTTTATAAAAGTATTACATTTTTATATAAAAAAAGATTTTACTATGCAAAACACTATGCAAGCACTTATGCAACACTATGCATAATAAAAATATATTCTATTTATAGAATAACTTTATAAAAGTATTCAGTTTTATATAAAAAGATTTTACTATACAAAACATTATGCACAATAGAATATAATATATTTTATTTATAGAATAACTTTATAAAAGTATTTTGTTTTATATAAAAAGTTTTTCTATTTTATTACATTAATAATACTAATAAAACAAAACTGAGTGACTTATCACGTAAGCATTAATAACCAACATCGTGTGCTACTATGCAACCACGCGTATTACTGTACTTTTACTACCGGGTAGTTCAACTGTTTTAACGGTAACACTTACCAATTATTTTATAAAAGATAATTACATAAGTTTTCATAAATACCAATACTTTTCGTCGTGGGGTCCACCAATGATTGTGCCATCGCATTTGGATATTCCCGACGACAAAAAAGAATATTTCCCGACTAATCGAATATTTTATAACAACTTGCATACTTTTCAAAATTTATAAATATTACCCACAACTATAACATTATATCAAATCCACACCATAATATTAAAAAAAATATTTCGAGAAAATTAAATCTTTATTTATAAAATCTGGGGTCTCACAATCTCCCCTCCTTATATAATTTCGCCCTCAAAATTTAGTTACGTACCTGATATTTGAAGGGATGAGAATACCTTGCTTTCTTTTCAGATTTTACCTTCCCGGTAATTTCCTCGCTATCATGATTTTCCCATTTCTCATCTCCTGTATTTCAGATGTCATTCTAGAATATAGCTTCAAAATAAAGGTTAATTGACATATCACAATTTGTCAACTTATCAAGTAAACAATTTCAGCTTAGGTAAGTCACACACTAGTGAAGTATATAACTCGTCTCTCCCCTCCTAGTTCTAGACTCTTATCTCCGCCAGCGACCATATCCCTAAGCTCTGATACCAAATGTGACGCCCCCAAAATTAGGTATACATCACCCATTCTGAGTCGCCAGATACATGGTATAAAATTCAAATACAACTTCATTTATACACCTGTTGAACTGTCGTATAGAATACGACCACCGTTAACTGTGAGTTTTAATACAAATGTATGTAACTCTCATGGTGCCTCGACCACAACCTTATAATGGTACTTTACATAAAAGTATAGTCAAAAACTATTTTAGAAATTAAAATCTTTGAAAAGTGCTCAAGAAAACCTTCATGCATAGAAGGCCATGCGTCTAGGTTATAATAGATATCATATGTCCACAGAATTATCCTTGGTTGACCCAATAGACCCCAAAGAAAAACGAGAAGATTACTATCATCTTCTTTCCAATGGTGAGTCTTCTCTTGACATATAACTATCTCCACTGTCTCCAAGTGAATATTATATTTCAAATAAACTCCAAGATCATATAGGTAGTGCCCGTAAATATACTCAGTAAGTGGATGCGCATAACCCTGTCTTATGATAACACGAGGTTGTATGTCATTAGACATCTTGTATAATAGTGGCAAAATACCCTTCCAAAGTTGGGTTCACCTCACCCTATTCAGTTCACCAAAATTAAATATCAAATGACGTATACAATACGACACACTTATCTAAAGTTCTCAATAAAATTATTTCCATACTATTTAGGGAGAACCTCAAATGCTATAGACCAATTGTTCTAATCCTCCTCTTATACCCAGCCGACCCCACTACACTTTTATTACCTAAAAGAAATTGTGAAGCAAAAGGGTGAGCACAACTAGCCCAGTAAAGAATATCATGACTAAAGATAATTAAATTATCAATAGCTTTCATCAATAATAAATCAGAGATTTAGAACATATGGTAGATAATAAAACTTTTCAACCATAGTTGCAGTGGAACGAGCAATCCATTAGAAGACTCAAATAGACCATAAGGTCTATTATCTTCTCTATGTTAAACGTCCATCAATAATATTTTATCCCTATAACATCAATCAACAATTCCTATCCACGATCATGTGAATAACTCATAATCACAATTGTGATTCTAAATTCCTCTTCGCACCCAAGACGAAGATAATTTTCATCACCTGACTTCACCTGAAACATCAAAAATCATGGTTATACTAAATCACAATTCCTGCTCGTAATCATTAAATCATCTTTGAACTACGGCCAAAGATATTCATTATTATCACATCCATGAATTAATATTTCATTCTTTGAGACTCATTTCGATAATTAATCCACATCATCGAATCATCCTGCACTCATCGGGCGAGGATATTCTTTACTATCACGACCACGAATTATCCATGCACTACGGGCCAAAGATAATCGTGTTTTCATCAACGGTCCTGATCATGCCATAAAATAATTCATCTTTGCACCCTTGGCCGAAGAGAATCCATAGTCATAATCATATCAAAAATTGTCCATCTACGAGCCCATGAGGACTTTTTCCACATCATTTGTAACATTACAGTCATGATTATACCGCTAGTCATAATCATACCAAGTCCATGTATGCACTACAGGCCACAGATGACTTTCAACATATTATAAACATGAGGATGATGACAATATTATAAGTATTAGTCAAACTAAATCAAGGATAAATATTAAAGACTTTAAAATTATCCAAACATTATCAATCACTTAATAAAATCATAATCTAATATTGTTAATATTATAATAATATTTTAATCACTCCTTAAACTTATAAACAATTTAATTTAATTGTTTACACTTTTCCAAATAATGCATTTAATCATTTAAAAATGCCATACTCATAAGATTTCATCACCAATAATCAAATTACTCATCAAAAATCTGCATATACCTTATATAGGATTTTCAAGCCATAAAATCATATTTACTAATTTTTTAACTTCACATAACATATTTAATTCATATGTTCATAACTAAACCATTTTCATGAAAAATACCAAATCAGTCCCAAAAATTATTCTTTTCTAGGATTAAGCAAAATATAGTCTCATATTGAACATATATTTTTCTCGGAATTTTTAAAATTCATTTACTATTTTTCAAAAATCAATTTCTAATTAATTCCTTAAGAAATTAGCTACCTCAAGGTTAACTCCAGAAATTCCCAACTCTTGGCAGGATCTTACACATGTTAATGTGAGATTCCAGTTTAAATTTCATGGTCATCGGAGTTATAGAACTCCGGTTATAGCATTTTTCGTCGGAAAAACCTAAATATTAAAATGGTCATAACTTGCTCATTTTAAGTCGGAATGAGCTCATTTTTGGACAGGAGGTACTTTATACCATATATTTCTATGTCCCAAAAGGCCGGAATTTTTCTCACATTTTAAGTGGCCGAAAATGCCCTTTTAAACTTCTGGGCAATAGCCTTTTTGTAATTTACAGCTTTTGACTCCTTTGCTAAAATCAGCCCACACGAAAATCTACAATACCTTTTCCAGTGATTCCACTTGGATAAGTTAGGAAACTCATAGATCTAACTCTAGAACTTGACCACACTCTAAAATTCAAAATATAATAGGAGATATGGTCAATTGAATTTCATGTTTCATTTTCACCAAAATCTGATTTTTAACCCTTTGTGATTTCTAAGAAACTTTCATGTGTTCACATAATAACCAACATAACTCATCATGACAATGACATAATAATTCAATAAAACAAGTTCAAGAATTAATTTTAAAGATTTATAAGTTAATTTATCCTGAACTCAATAATATCCAAATTGTCAACAGGATACTTCTTTGTAGAGTAAAATTCAAGAATACTCAGAATAATATTTTCATGAAAAGATACTGGATGAAGCGCAAATATTAAGGATATTCCACTAATTTCATAGAGTATAGAAGTCAAAGCTTTAACCAACTGAGTATAAGAGAATATGTAAAATTGTAAATGGATTTTCACCCGCCATGCGGTAATCCACGTAGACAGATCATTTCCACAATTAAATAAAGAATGAATACGAAGGATCATTCACCATGCATGTGGTAATCCACATAGACAGGTTATTCCAACAGAATAATAAAGAATGGAATAACAGAAGAATTGACCAGGCATGCGATAGACTGCACAGACAGGTTATTCCAAGAGAATAATAAATAACGGAACCAGGTCATGCGTAAACGCACAGACAGGATATTCCAATAGAATAATAGATAATGGAACCAGGTCATGCGTAAACGCACAGACAGGATGTTCCAACATAATAATAAATAATGGAATAACAGAAGAATTTCACCATGTATGTGGTACTTCGCATAGACAGGTTATTCCAACATAATAATAAAGAATGGAATAACAGAAGAATTTCACCAAGTATGCGGTACTTCGCATATACAGGTTATTCCAACATAATAATAAAGAATGGAATAACAGAAGTTCTCTTCATGAATACGAAAGAAATAATACCCCTTACGAGTACAACAAATAATATCCTTTACAAGTACAACAAATAATATCCCTTACCTTTGAAAGAAGAGTATTTCGACTGGTAGGGCGAGGATATACTCGAAGAAAACTTGTACTACGCTCAAAGCTTTCTTAAACTCTAAAGAAATACGCTCAAAATTATAGAAGAAGACTTCTCTCTATAGTTTCTCTCTTTAGAGTTTCAGTGAATTCGTAAGAAATAATGAAGGAATGAGCTTCTATTTATAGAAGAATGGACTGCATATAACTAATTCATGAACGGTCCAGATTGATTTACTTTTAATCGGACGGTCCGTATTTAAAGCAAAATCTTTTAAATAAAATATAATATATTCTATTTATAATCTAATAAAACGAATAACTTTATAAAAGTATTCTGTTTTATATAAAAAGATTTTATTATGCAAAATACTATGCAAACACTATGCAATACTATGCATAATAAAATATAATATATTCTATTTATAGAATAACTTTATAAAAGTATTTTGTTTTATATAAAAAGATTTTACTATGCAAAATACTATGCACAATAGGATATATAATATATTCTATTTATAGAATAACTTTATAAAAGTATTACATTTTATATAAAAATCTTTTTGTTTTATTATATTAATAATACTAATAAAACAAAAGCGAAAGTGACTT